>REGO01000048.1:295600-348584 GCA_010120015.1 Rhombomys opimus
ATGACCTGTGAGAGTCAAGAGGAAATTTTTTTTTTTAATGGAAAAAATAAAGAAAACAGTGACATGAAGCTGGCAGTTTCTCAAATACACTTTTATTTTCCTTGTGGATATTGTTAGAGCATTTAAAGGTTATAGAAACCTAAAATTGTTCAAAACCCCTGAGGAGGGATGGGGGCAATTTTATTATGGTTGAGACCCCAGGCTCAATAGCTACCACTACAAAACACTGATTAATTGAAAATAAAAATAAACACCTGCAGAGAGAAAACATCCAATGATTTAAATTCAAGTGTAAATAATAGTCTTTGAAATAAAGCTGATTCTTGGCAACAGCTATGTTTAACTCCCATTATTTTAGCTCCATTATTAGAGCACCGTTTGAAATCAGATACATAAACAGACCTTTCACATTGTGTAACCAGCTTCAAGTTCACATCCTCTCTGCTGTCAGGCCTGTCTGTAAAGCCACAGAGATGCAGAATGGGGTTTCTTTTAAAGGGTACCCTGCTCAAGAATGAAAACAAGACAACTACGTAGGAATCATGTGCAATGACACAGCATCTCTTTTTTTTAACTCGATGTAAGCGTTCCCATCTTTCTGTCCTGCTATTTCTCTGCCGTTCCCCTGACAATAATGATACATGAAGGCATACTGTAAGGATGCAATCAGAGAAGGCCACATGTGCCATTCAAGGCTGAGGAAGAGGTGTGTGACTCATTTATTAATGACTAGCATCATTCTGAGGTGGCATAAAAATCCTTTTGAAACACGCGCTGAACTAGTTTAGAATGCCTAGGTCACAGAAATTAGATTTTGTTTTTCTGTTTGGTCAAGCTTATCCTTTTATTTTTAGGGACTTTGCAAAAATTATTACCCATGATAGTTGATGTTTTTTCAATATTCAATTTTTTAAAAATTGGGATTGATTTTTTAATTGAATGTTTATGTATGTTTAATTTGCACATATGTTTGCGCACTAGTTATTCCTAAAAGGCAGAAGAGGATGCCTGATCCTCTGTAACCACAGAAGTTGGAGACCACCATATTGGAATTTGAGCCCAGGTCCTTTGCAAGAACAACTAGCACTCCTAACCAGTCATTTCTTTAGCTTTATTCAATATTCTTAAAAGAATTATTTATGATCAGTTTAAAAATAGTATTTAAAAGCTGATTTAGGTGTTAACTATACAAACTCAAAAGATCTCGTTACTGCTGAAGACTTCTGCTGGGTGCTACAGAATCTCAGCAATCAATCCACAATGTCATAAGATAAATAATTCAAGACACAAACAAGAATAATTACTATCAGTTTGACTTTAAAAATACACTTAAGGAACTTGGCAAGTCTTCCAAAATTTAACAGTGAATTATCCATGGGAAATTTTCTGATCATATGAATTGCTCTCCCTGATACATGTCTAATCCACGAGTTGTGACTGACCTCTAATAGCTTCAGGAGTGGCTGGTGGGAGGGATTATGTTCCTGACAGTGCCTGTAACTGTGTGGGTACCTAAGGATCTGTGGGAGACAGAAGTCCACTTTGGGTGTCTTCACCAGCACCTTGGCTTTTGATACAGTTTTGCGCCATACCTACAGCTCATAATTTAGGCCTGACTGGCTGGCCAGTGAGCTACAGGGATCTGCCTGCCCCTACTTCTGCAGCTGTGGTGATAGGCCTCTACACCTGGATTTCATGTAGGTGTCCTGCTCTGAACTCATGCTCGCACCATTTACCACTGAGAAATCTCCCTCGTCCTGTGAAACACATTTTGGGCACTGATTTTCTATTAGACATATGGAAATAACTGCATTTTAACTAAGAAAAACTGTATTATTTAAATTTTTATGAAATGTGACAAGTAAGGAAATATTTAGATAAATACCTAGAACTTGAAGATCTACTCCAATCAAGAGCTGCCCTGCACATTTGCTTTCCTTTTGTTAATGGTGATTTAGCAACATCCTGAGGCCTTGAACCCTTTCTTACTTCTTTCATGTCATGGGGAAAATTATACCCACAGAAAATCATAACTGTGGCCAGGATTTCCAACTCTACAAAACTATAGCAAGCTTCTAGTCCCAGTCCCCTCTTCTGCCCAATGTGTATTTGAGTGTCCTGACTGCAATGAAGCCCCAAGTTATGGTCAAAAAAGAAAAAAAGGTTTTAATTCCTAAGAAAGGCATATGACTTAATCTGCTGACTGACACTCTCTCTCCCTCCCCCACCTCTCTCCATAACATTCCCAAGAGCTATAAACATTTACGATTATGATTTTTTTGACAGACGTTTCATTAATGTTGTAAAGCTAAATATGATTATACTCTTATTTCTGAACTACTTTGTCATTCTAAGCATAATCTTTAATCTTTTTAAAATAAATAACTATAGAGTCATCACTATCCTTTATACTTTATAGTTCTTACAATACTTTCTACTGTTTGTAATGTCATTGCTCAGTTTTTAGTATTTAATTTCAAGTTGTAAATTTCATGATTCTCATTGTGTTTTTTTTTTGCCAAATTGTAACCAAATACTTAATAGGGTTGTATTTGAAGTTACTTTCTTTAATGTCTCATAGAGAGATTTATCTAAATCTAAACCTCAGGGATAAAGAGATGGTTCAGTACTTAGAAGTACTGCTTCCTCTTGCAAAGTAACCAAGTTCAAGTTCCAGCATGCCATATGGTGGCTCACAGCTGTAAACACCCATTCCAGGACATCTGATGTCCTCTTCTGTCTTCAGTTCACACTAGGAATGTACACAGTACAAATGCACACATGAAGAAAAATAACCATACACATAAATTAATAAAATAATCATGAAAAAATAAAATAATCTAACATTCACCCAACAAACATGTAAAGAAGTCTTCAGAAGCCTAGACAATTTAGGAAGCCTGCCTTGTATATGTAATAAGAAATACAAACAAAAAATATATCTCAGAAAAATGCACATGATAGTACATAGTAGTACTAACAATTTCATGTGCTCATACCCATTCTGCAGTTTTCACATATTCTATATGAAATACAAAAAAGAGATAAAATATAGACTAAAGTATTTGCTGTCCTTATTTGCAAATTCGATATACATAGTAAACACTACAGCTTGACCCCTTTGAAGGAATCTAACACTAGCAGACTTAATAATTCATCAGTGAAACTTATTCTGATTTTATTTTATAACTGACTGTCATGATTTTGCTACTAATGCATAGGCTCTTTTCACTCATGATGCAAAGTAGGGCCTCAATAAGTGTGAAATCGTGCATTGAATAGTTTTTAATCCAACTAAACAACACAAACACACTGAAACTTTCTATACTAGAAAAGGTGATTCAAAGTAAATGAAGGCTGGGGTTGAAAGACAGTGGCTGTGCTGATGCTATTGTATACACTTGGCTTATAGGTACACAGAAACTCAAAAGTATCTGTTTACTAATCTCCAGCAATTGAAAAAAAAAAGCAGAATATATATTAAGTCAGAGTTTCTGTTTGAATAAAAGCCCAATTTGGTTCAGAGTGTTTACTTCTGAACTCCAAATGAAAACGCCTCCTAGAAACAGATGTTCAGTCTACCAGAGAGCAGTGAAGAGATGGAAAGGCCATCTCCTGGAGAGGGCTGATTTGCAGTTCTCAGACTGCTCACCCAAAAAGCCTCACTTCACTTCTCTCTTTCCAACTGCTCTGTCCAAGCTGTCTGAGCTCCTATCTCTCCTGCGTTAGCAAGATGTCCTTTCTTGCCTTCCTTCAAGAACGAGATAATTAAAATGCACCACTTAAGATCAGAGGCTAAAATGGGTTTCCAATTTCAAAAACTATGAATATCTTACCAGAGTGAGTTTCTAGTGTGTCAGTGGGAGCATATTAATGTCTGAGAGCCTCCGGTCTCTGTCTCACTTAAAACATCGCTCTGAGCCTAGTCTCTCATTCTCCTTACTATGTGCTGCCATTGTGTCTCTGACCTTTGTTCCAAAACACAGGAAATTACTAAAGAAAAAAATTGAATGAAGCTGTGCATGAATGGTGCATGACTTTCAAATTTATAGGCACACAGGAAGCTTAAAATAACTGTTTAAATGAGAACAAAGAAAGAGAACTTATTACTAGAAAGTGATAATATCTTTTCAAAGCTGGGCAAAGGACTTCTGGGCTGGTTCTTTTCCTCTATAAGAAACTAAGAAATGCCAGTTCCTTTTGCAGATAGAAAGCATTGAAAAAAAAGTTGGAATGTTTTAAGGGAAAAGCATAGAAAGTCAACAAAACACAGATATTTGGTTTTGTTCTAACACATATAAGTTTCACAACTATGATTCAAAAATTTCATTTCCCATTTCCGACAGAGTGATAATTTTGGACCACACATATTATTGTGAATAACACCTGAGGTACCTATGAGAGGAATATGTATGCTTCCAATCCAGTTCTTTGCTTCTTTTCTCACTTTTGCATCCATCAACTCTATCACAGGTGACCGTGAAACATCTGTTCAGCTGTTGGTACAAGGCTGAAATGCCTTTGGGATCTACCAGTATCTTTAGGGAGCTATAGACTGAGTACATTGTTAAAGTGCAAATAAAGCTATGAGTTTATTTTATTCAAAGTTTCAAACAGATTGAGCTAGGAGATTGCATAAGTTATCAATTGAAATGTATAAATTCTGTGTCAAAATCAGTAAAAAATCACATAAGTACATTAAAATACAAGTAGAAAACAGGATAAATGTGTATTTACTGGTAAAAATTAGGTGTAGGTACATTTGTATTATTTTATCTTAATGTATAGTGAGTGACTTGTTATCTAAAGACAAAAGAGCAATAGCACTTTTTTAACATTCAATGAAAAACCAAAGAAGGCAGGAAAAAGACAAAAAAAAAGGATAGAAGGAAAAGAGGGAGAAAAGAAAGAAGGAAAAATGAAAGGAATAAGAAAGGAAAGAAAGAAGAATGGATAGAAAGAAGGAAGGAAAGATGGGGTAAGGAAAGGGATAGGAAGGAAAGGAGAAAGAAGGGAGAGAGATGAAGGATTTGGTAAAAGTTCATTAAAATTTAGAAATATAATTAAGCTAGCAATAGAAACCTAATTCCATTAAATGCTATGTAGACAAATGGCCTTATTCTAAAGATGATTTCAGGGAAGAATAAAGATGCTTCTGGTATGTGTTGGCTCATTTTTTCAGTCACAGATTCTGTTGAAAACTCTACCTTACCCATTAGTGCTTTATCAAAAACAACAGAAACCGTTTGACTTGACAATGATTCTTTAAAGGTTCATTCAGTCTGTAAAACTAGTATGAATAAAGTGTAATTCAACAAACAGATTAGATACTGTTTACTTATCCTGCCTCCAAATATTTTAGAACTACTGTTAATATAGAAGCATCAGCATACCTACCTTAACCAGTTGTGATGAAAAGCTATACATCTATAAAAATATAAAATATAAAATATGAGGAAAAACATGCCCACAATGGTGTCCATAGAAACATATAGAAAAGGAAAGTACCTAAAGAGATAAGAGGGGAATTCTTTTCTGTTCATATAATTTTCTATATTTCTATACTACAACACTATTGTTTTGCAAGAAAAAGCATTGTCTATCCATACATACTGAAATGCATGAAAAATGGCTCTGACTAAACAGTTTAGCTACGGAATGCATTCACGTTTTTAAAACATTACAAAATAATGAATGCAAAACACTTCTATTCCTTGCCACTTAAGACACTTCATCTTCTTTTTTAACCTAAAAGCATATTTATCTTCAGATTCTATGGTCAATTTCTGAAAATATCTTAGTAGGCTATTAAAGTAAGTATCTATTGATTTGTTTCTACTTTGTAGAAACCTGACAAATTGAGCATTCATGTTGCCAGTCAAAACAGGATATCATTTCTTTATGGTTGCAAGTCTTAAATGAATTTATAATGAAATCCAAAGAAAAGCACCCTTCTATGTCTACCAAGGAAGAAAATCAACTAATAATGCCAAAACTTACTATGGAAAAATGTCAACACTGCAACCACAGACAAAGAGATGGAATTTAACAACAACACCGCAGATTAAAAACTAAGGAAATATACATGAACATGTTATAAACTTGGCTACAAGATGAAAAAACTCATCATGTGGTATTAATGAATTCTATTGTGCTCCTCAGTTAACTGACATTTCAAATACTGGCCACTAGAACATTCATTGTTAAGAACATCCCACCCTACTAAGCAATGAAAAACAAGGAAATCATGAAATTTGCAGGTAAATGGTGGGGACTGGAAAGGATCATCCTGACTGAGCAATCCCAAAGCAGAAAGACACACATGGTATCACTCATGTAAACATATAATATAGGCTAAACCTACTAAAATCTGTACACCTAAAGAAACTAATCAAGAGGGAGAACTCTGGCTAAAATGCTCAATCCCCATCCCGAAAGGCAAAGAGGATGGACATCAGAAGAATAAGAAAACAGAAAACAAGTTAGGAACCTGCCATGGAGGGCCTCTGAAAGGCTCTGTCCTGCAGACTATCAAAGCAGATGCTGAGACTTATGACTAACTGTTGGGTAGAGTGTATGGAATCTTATGAAAGATGTGGGAAATAGTAAGATCTGGAGAGGACAGGAGCTCCACAAGAACAGCAACAGAACCAAAAAATTTGAATACAGGGGTCTTTCCAGAGACTCATACTCCAACCAAGTACCATGCATGAAGATAACCTAGAACCTCATAGATATAGCCCATGGCAGTTCAGTGTCCAAGTGGGTTCCATAGTAATGGGAACAGGGACTGCCTCTGACATAAACTGATTGGCCTGCTCTTTGATCACCTCCCCCTGAGGGGGGAGCAGCCTTCCCAGGCCACAGAAGATAACAATACAGCCACTCCTGATGAGATCTGATAGACCAGGATCAGAAGGAAGGGGAGGAACAACTCCCCTATCAGTGGACTTCAGGAGGGGCATGCGTGGAGAAGGAAAGTGGGATCAGAAGGGGAGGGGAGAGAGGTTTATGAGGGGATCCAAAGTGAATAAAGTATAATTAATAATAATTAAAATAAAATAAAGAACATTCCACCCACAAAAACATTGAGCCAAAATTTACCATGCCTAGATGTGCAGGGATAAAGATAGAGCAGAGATTGGGAGAATGTCTAACCAATGACTGGCCCAACCTGAGACCCATTCCATGGGAGAGAGCCAACCCGTGACACAGTTAAGGGTACTCTGCTACCTTTGCAGACAAAAGAATAGCGTAGCTGTTCACTGAGAGGCTCCACTCTCAACAGCAGATCCAAACAGATGCTGCGACTCACAGCCAAACATTGGGCAGAGCCCAGGGAACCTTGAGGAAGAGTGAAGGGAAGGATTGAAGGACCCAGAGGGGATAGGATCTCCACAAAAAGACCAACACTGACAACTACCCTGACCCGGGTGGGGGCTTACGAATACTGAAGCACCAAACAAGGACTATTCATGAACTAGACAGGCATCCGACACATATGTACTCAACAAGCAGCTTGGACTTGATATGGATCCCCTAGAAAGGAAAATGGGAGCTGTCTGTGACATGGTCTCTGCTATATGCTTTCTGGTCATTTCCCCCTGGCAGAGCTGCTTTGTCTGGATGCAGAGAAAGAAGGAGTGCTTGCCTGATGCAACTAGATTTGCTGGGGCATTCTAGTAGGGGTGTGTGTGTGTGTTCCACTGAATGGGAGGGGAGGAAGATTAGGGGGAAGAGACAGAGAGGAAGGGAGGTTCAGAGAGAGGGTTGGAGGGCAGAAACTGGGAGGAGAGAAGGGAGGGGTCTGCAATTAAGATGTACAGTGAATAAATAAAAAAGAACCTAAAACTTAGCAAGCTGTTCTCAGTTAGAAGGCATGGCTGTTTTAAGTCATATATTCTTCAGATATACAAATTGGCTCAGTCTTACCTCAGGGATCTGAAACAACAAACACATATAAAAAAAAAACAAACATTTTTTTACTATAACACACTATTGTTCTTTGACCTTTATTTTGTAGTGCTGGGGACTGAACCTAGGAATACATATGCAATGACAGATATTACCCTTCAAGGCAAGGGGATATACTACATTCTGAAATACTTACAAAATTTAATAAACTTTTTTATTGAAAATATGCTCCAAATATTTGTGTATTTCCCACTATGCTGATTAGACATGCTGATTCTAATTTAAACCTTCCTTTTGATCTTAAAAGTTTCATTAAAATAACTTTTGCCATGATCAAGTGTATAGAGTTAAAATGTGGGTTAGATGAGTACTGATTTGTTTTTATTTATTCCTATTTTAAAATATTTAGGAGAAAGATATACCATTTTAGGTTCAAATAGTATTTCATGAACAGACATCATCTAGGCCAAATTCTGTTACTGTGTACCTAGTCCCCTAGGTTCATAAAGGAAAAAACTTTACATTTGTAATACTATTAAATCTCTAAAATGCAATTTCATAACACTGTTGTCATATTGTTCATTTTTTTCTTACTATTGTACTGGATAATATAATCAATATTTTTCTTCCTTTTCATTTATCACATTTTACACCCTGCCCCTCAGATAAAATTCTTTCCCTCAGTCCAATTCTGACAAAGCAATTGGTAAAAAGACAGGAGACAAGTGATACCATGTGCCTATCATTGTATCTAATATTAAACTAATGTTTCAAATCACATTAATTCAGTATGTTTTACACACACAGACACACAGACACAGACACACACACACACACACACACACACACACACACACACATGGTGAGTGTTACATCAACCCCAGTGAGATTACAGGGACATTGTCCATGGAACAAGCTCCAACACAATGGATGCCCAAACAATGGATGGCCTCAATCCTTAAATATAGCTGTGACTTTTACCATACATGCCCTCCAGTTTAACTATAAATTAAGCGCATTAAAAAAAAACACTCACTAAATATAAACCGGAAAAATTCAGTAATAAACTATAATTTAATTTATGGGATTGTGGCTCTAATCAGCTATGAGATGATGCATGCCTCCATGATGAGTTGAAATGAGGTAGCATAGTATTACATGACTAAGGGGCTGATGATATATTGGGTGACTGCTGTGTTTATGGTGATTTGGCTGAAGGCCAGGATCAGCCAGTTTGGTAAATGGCATTACTTGATACTTGAAGAGTTTTATTTATTTTCCTGCCCAACACTTTAGGATAAAAGTTGTAATAAGGAATTTCTGTACATTTTGCTATTCCTCACCAACATAATCCCATGAGCATTTTCTTTGGGCGTGAAACAGCACAGCATATCTTAACAGAAGCATGTGGCAGACGAGATGTTCAGGCATGGACAACAGGAAGGGAAGAGAGAGGGGAAGAGGCAGGTCGCGAAGTTCACCTTCAAGGGTGCACGACAATGAGTTCCTAAGCTCCACATCGCAAATGTTCCACTATCTTTTGAAAGTGTTGAAGGCTGGGGACTGAGAGCTCAATGCTTGAGTAGTCAGGGAATTCAAAATCTAAACTATGCCACCGATTGAGGTGCAAGATTCGGTAATATCTGCGCACTGTGAAACACTGACAAGTTTCTGTGATGTTTGAGCTGCAGGCTCCATTTCAGTTTCTTCTTTTTTATCTACCACTCTTTCTTCAGAAGAGCCAACATCATTCCAATTACTCCTTCATTGGCACGTCTCAATATTCCTCAGTGTGTCCTTGCCCTTGACAATAAACCATGTGGGCAAGCACTTCTCCACCAACTATTCCTTCTGTCTGAATGGCTTTTCTACCCTTTCTACCAATCTCCACAAAGTCCATTGAAAATACGATCTAAGAATTACGTGATGGATTTCCAGGGCCTGGTTTTCATTCACTCATAGCAGCTTTGATGCCTTAGCAATACTGACTGATTTCCACCATTCCATATTTAGATCTACATAAACTGTTGAATAAATGAGATCAGGTAGGAGTAAAAATATATGTGGTCTCCACAAACTGAGTAAACTTGGTCGAAAAGCTGAAGCAATGTGTTTTCATTAATCATAAGACATAATATCAACATTTTCATTTCCGTGATAAGCAGACTCAGAACATCCAGACACACTAATTATTACAAACAGGAATTTACTCTGTTCCTTCCTCTTCTAAGTATGTCTTTCCTTCCAGGAAGAAACATGGGTGAAACCATCTCATAAACAGTATGGATTTCACCCTCTCTTTCTGAGGACAGGGAAGAAAACCGTGGTTTTTGCTCAACCCGAGACTCACCCCACAGTAGAAGTCAGCCCCTGACACTATTAATGATACAAGCTATGCTTGCAGACAGATGCTGGAACTTGCAGCCAAGCATGGGGCAGAGTACTGCACAATACTTCCTGGGTCCTGTGCAAGTATTGGGGGAAAGATGGAAGGACCTGGAAGGGATGGAAGACCAACAGAGACAACTAACCCAGACCCTAGGGGCTTACATAGATTGAGACACAAACCAAGGTGCAGACATGGTCTGGATCTAGCCCCCCTGCACATATAAGGCCAAAGGATTGGTCTTCATGGTCTTGGTCTTCATGAGGGTTGCCTGGCAAGTGGAGTCAGGGGGCAGCTGTTTCTAACAAGAACTCTATTGCCTCCTTTTGGATCACTTCCCCCTGGCAGGGCTATCTGGCCTGGCATATCCTGGATGAGGATATGCTCAGTCCTGTGTGACTTGATGTGCTGGGAAGGGCTGATCAAAGAGGAGGGAGCCTCTCCTTTTCTGGGGGAAAGGGAGAGGGAAAGAGGGAAGGAGGGGAAGATTGAAAGGAGAGGCGGTAGGGCGAAGCCTTGGGATGAAAGTAAATAAGCTGAAATAAAATGTATTTTTTAAAAAATTACCAAAAATAATTATTTCTTCCTCTTCACAATTTTTGGGATAGAAATGTATTCTCACTGCAGGCTTGGCTACATTGATCTCCCTTTTATTGGTATTTGTTTATGTTGTTGTTGTTGGTTTTGTTGTTGTTGTTGTTTAATTTCCTCATTAAGGATGCACTCATTGGCTTCTTGGCCAATTTTAATGTCAAGTGTCATCACCTTTGTTTTGCTGCCATTAAGTAAAATGAAAGATCTCTGAGCACAAACACAGCAATACTGGAACACAGTAAGCAACGTAGGGTTGCTTACGTAATGTGGTTATACCAGACATGATTTGTGATGAACAGTTCATAACAGGATGCCATAACATTTATGCTTGTTAAAGTTACAAGTAATTTAAAACTAGTAAACTATTTATGGAATTTGCCATTTAATATTTTCTAACTGTTGATAACCTTGGGTACCTGAAACCTCAAAAAGCAAAACCACCTATATCGATACACTTCCAGAGTTTACTCTGACAAAGATTACTTGGTAGATATGTAAATAAACTATAAAGATTATTCTGAACTTGCTAAGCAAATGGGCCAGCCATGTCTCACTGATTGTTTCAAAGTCTAGCATATGTCCTAAAATGAGAGCTTTAATGCCTTGAAATCAAGCTATATTTGAACTTTGGTCAATCCAATCCAGAACTCAATTCTCATCAAATAAATGAAAGTTAAAACACACTCAGGATTTGCATGTGATAGTGAGACAGAGTATACTGAAGAAAATGTGGACAAAAAAAAAAAAAAGAAGAAGAAGAAAAGAATGTGCTATACACTTCCTTTTTAAACATTTGCTATATGCTTACGAATAAAAAGACTGTGATATGAAGCTAAGTTTTGCAGCGCTGCCATGTGTTTTCTGGTATGGGGGCATGCAACAGGCTTAACAGTGGAAACATATGTCTACATTATGAAAGTAGGAAAAGAATTTTTAAAAATGCTTCCTTCCTACAATTTATGTTTGTATTTAATTCTCAAAGCTTTCTAAGAATCCTCATGGTAAAATGGCTCGTCTGCCAACAATATTTTTCATAAAGACACTAAAGCATAGTTTACAACTTCAGCAAACATAGAGGTTACATTGCTTCCATTTGCCTTCATCAGGCAGAAAGGACGCACGTAGAGACTCCATGCAGGAAGAGCCTCTTACTCCTTGGCGGTATCCCCGTGAATGAGTAAGTTTGATGGTTCTGGTCAGCATAGTTTCAGTTATAAAACCTTGTGGTTGTATGCGTTTTAAATTTCTCAGTTTCTTTGGACTGCTCAGGCATTACAAATACTTCATTTAAAAATTCCTTTCAGATAATTGTCAATTTTGGAGTAATTTAAAAGTTTTAGAATTTGAACAGCGAGGCTGACACAGGACTAGCTTCGTACCTCCATCTGACTTACAGCTAGAGAAAATGTATTGTGAGAGTCTATGCTCTGCTCTGCAAAATGTTATTCTGTCATCTGCCACTTTCCCCACGAATAATATTCTAAAACAGGTATCACATAAAGACGCCATTTTCTTTGACATTTTTTTAGTTCTGTTTTTCTACATCTACATACACTGACCTCAATTTCCAGAGACATTTATCTTCTCCCGTGTACCATAGTACATATAAAATGTTTTGTCATTTGTCATGTTACTTAGAGCACAGTTAAAATTATAGGCAATCCCTGGCAAAGAGTAGAGTACAAAAATCTCTACCTACCCTCTGCATAAGTTAGCTATATTACATATTATATATAAGATGGCTTTTTAAAAAGAGAAGGAGAGAGGAATTTACTGTTACAGAGTCCTGGTGTTGGGGCTAATATCAAGGTTTCATTGTTGGTTCTTTGAGGGAAATATGAGGAAAGCCTCTGTTTCAGGCCTCCCTTCTTAGCTTAAAGATGGCATTGTCCTCTCCTTTTCTCATCGCCCTCTATCCCCATATTTCTAAAGCCAAATTTTCTTTTCAAAGAGACATGAGGTATTCTGAATTACAGCTAATCCTAAGTAACTGTTTTAATTTAATAAAGATTGATGGCAGCCTGTCCCCAAGCCTAAGTCTACAGTTGGAATTTCTTAGAGCAGGGGCTTCAGTGTTCATTTCTGAGGGGTCCTCACTCTAAATGTTTAAAGGTTAGTGCTGACAAAACCTAAGCAAAAATAGGCAAAGCACATCACTGATACACTTTTCCCTCACCATCTTGCAAATATGACTACATGAGTCATATACCTACATATATGCACTTTACTCTAGATCACTGATAGACTTAACAAAGCAAGAGAAATAAAAAAAAACATATTCAGCATTTAAAAATATTTCACATTTTAGTGATTTTTTTCTGATTTGTTTTGTTTTCTGAAGAAGAGAGAAAGAATGGGCTTGGAGTTGGGTGGCTGAAAAGTGGGATGGAAAAGCATGATCAGAATGTAGTGTATGAAAATATTTCAATACATTAAAGGATTTCACATTTTAATAGCATTTAATAGAGGTAAATACTAAGCTGTATCATTATGAACGTGGTATCTCCTAACTATCTAGCATAAACAAATAACAAACCCCTAACCCGTGAGGTTTATGAGGAAGAACATACTAAGATACTCAGATACACAGTAACAACCAGAAACTAAGTTGACCATCTACTCCCTATTTGACCCAAGCAAAATTCTTTGCTTAGATAAAAGTCCTTTAAGTTCACTGAAGAAGAGTGCAGTGTGAATACAATTAATGAGGTTGAGCCAACAGTGCCCAACCTCAGTCCTCAGGCCAACCTGATGCAGAGAGAACAATTTCTAATTTTCAGATAAAGACATTGAGTCCAGATCAAGCCATTAATTTAGCAGAGGCGTAGCCTTCATCAAGCTCTCTGACTTAATGTTCTTTCTATATTTCTCACTTAGTATTAAAATTAGCCCATCTAAGATGAAAGTTGCAAGCTATGTAGGGCAATAGGAATGAAGAAGTGAATCAAGCATGGGCCTTGTCATTGAGAGGAAGGCCATAAAGGGTAAACTGTAAATAAATTATTACATGTTCTGACGAGGTGACCCGGTAAAACCTGTGTGAAGCTCCTCCGCACACGTGGATGAACTCCAGAAGGGTCTACAATATAGCTTGTATCTTCCATAGACTCCCTTTAAAATCTTCTCATTTTATTTGTTTGAATATATCACTCCACAAGTACAGAATAATTTTGTCTGGGAGCAAGTATTTTTGCCAGAAACCAAAGCTATCAAATGGCATTTTTCAGGTTTTGTGTCCAGTCCTCACCGCTCAGCCCTCATGACGAGATTTTGGCAGTACTTTCCCAAGGAGGGCAAATTCGCAGTGACCACTGAAGAGTGAAAGGCAAGGGAGTCTGCATAGTACAAATGTGCCCTGTGCCCAGGGACACTTCCTTCAAAAAAATCATAAAAACATAGCATATTGGTCATATTCTTTACTTTCCTCCAATGTCTTTCCGATCTCTCGACCTTCCTGTAAATCCAATTCCATGTTATTTCTCTCTCAAAAAAATATGTAGTCTACTTGTTGGTTAATTTCTTCCGGGCTTGTGACCAACCCTGGAGTGTGGTTGATGGCCCCAGTGAAACTCCACTGGAGAAAATTTATTTGCCCTCTCCCGAAAGGCATCAATTGCAAAGAGTGTCTTGGCTAGGAGGGAGACTTTTTGTCTTCTTCCACTATTCAGTGCTGGGGTTTTCTCCAGTTTGAATCTGTGCATCTCTTATATTTACTATTACTGTCTCTGAATCCACATATGTATCAGTGATGATTCTAGAAAATGCTCTTTTTTTTTTTTTTAAATTCATCCACTGCCTCTGATTTTAGAAACTTCCTGCCTTTTCTTCCGCACAGATCACAGAGTCTTGAGGGGAAGGGTTTAACAAAGACACCCCACTCAGTGGAGAGTGCTCCAAGGTCTCTTGCTATCTACTTACTGTCTAGCTGTGTTAAATTACCATCTGCTACAAGAAGCCTCTCAGATGAGGGATGAACAATGCTCTAATCTGAGTACAGCAATATTTTGTGCTATATTCCTTCAGCAGAATGATAATAGTAGGTCCCCCACCCATGCTAAGGCCCATGACATATCTAGTCTGAGGTTCTTGGCCACAGTAGCAGTGTCAGGTGTAGGATCCACCGGGCTGAATGACCATTAAACCATTTCACCATTTCAACACGCAGATCACTGCTGAAGATCACAGGGTTTGTAGCTGTATGGTACTGATGACATACTCCCAATCTGGTAGCATGCAGAGTACCTTTCAGCAACATGAATGCTAGCTAGTACTTCGGCGTGAAGCTTCTAGTAGGACACCAGCTGGATTTCCCCATGTAAAATGTAAGGAAGTTGTGTCTTCAGCAACGGGGCTCCACCATCAGGCTGCAGAGACTAACAAACAGCCTTGGCAATAGACTGTACTGTCCGGGTGTATCTATGGCACTTCTTTAGCCAATGACTCCTCAAGATGTAAACGGTGCCTGACGCTTTGTGGCATAAGTGTCTAGTTGAGGCATTTACCCACCCATTATATGGTGATTCTATTTAAATTCCGGTTATATATGGATATGTTGCAGGAAGCTTCCATATGTTTTTTTTTCAAAGGCCTTTAGTATTAGTTGTTCCTTCCCATATTCACTCCTTCACCCTGCTCTTCCATCCCTTCCCTATCTTACCATCCTGTTCTAGTTTCTCAAAAGTCTCTTTATAACACTGCACTCTATCCCACCTTCCATGGAATTCCCTTTCCTTTTCCCTGGGGTTTTACTAGCTACATAAGCTCTGTGGTTATTGGGATTAATGCATGCAAATGGAAAGTTTAAAGACAAAATACACAGATAAGATAAAGACATGCACTACTTTTTCTTTTGAGGTCTGGGATACCTCACTCAAAATGCTTGTTTCTAATTTCATCCACTGACTTACAAATGTTAAAAGTTATTTTTTCTTAAAAACTAATTATTTCATTGTGTCAATGCACAGAATTTTCCTTTTTCATTCATCAACAGTGAACGTGTATGAGAACTCTCTATAATACAATATACATTAGTTTGGGTATAAACCTAAAAGCAGATCTTATAGCTGGTACATATATTTTCAGCTTTAGAGGAACCTTTAGACTGAGTTCCATAGTAGCTGAACCAGTTTTCATTCCCACCACAGGAGCACTTCTTAAAGTGACCTGTGCTTTGTAAAGTAAGAGCTTTCTCTATCACTGTTTCTAAAATGAACAGCAATAGTATTCTTTAAGGGACAATTGTTCATTATGTAGAGCAATTTCAGACATTTTAAGACTTTAAAAGCCCTTCACTCTGCCAGGAATACTATAAATGATGCCATTATTATAATAAAAGTAAGAAAGAACAAGGAAAGAAAGAAAAAAAAAGAAAGAGAAAAAAGAAAGAAACAAAGAGTTCAGAAGCTCCTGAAGAGACTGATGAACCAACCAAGGACCTTGACCCCCTCTTCAGATGTAAAACATAGGCAGCTCAGTCTCCATTTGTATACCCTAGTAAGGGGAGCAGGGGTTGTCTCTCACTTGACCTCAGTTGCCTGCTCTTCTATCAATTCTTCCTGGCAGTGTGGCCTTCCCAGGCCACAGAGAAGAGGATACAGGCAGTCCAGATGAGACATGATAGGTTTGGGTGAGATGGCAAGGGAGAAGGACTCCCCCTTTCAGTGAACTAGGGCAAGGGGATGGGGGAAAGAAGGAAGAAGGGAGGGCCTGGGAAAAGATGAGGGAGGGGGGTCACAACCTGGATATAAAGTGAATAAATTGTAAAAAAGTAAATAATAAATAAAAAAGAGGGGGGAGGGGGAAGAAGGAAGAACAGTGGGAAGGAAGGAAGGAAGGAAGGAAGGAAGGAAGGAAGGAAGGAAGGAAGGAAGGAAGGAAGACTGCCCCAACATTCCAAAAATTTCCTTCCCAATCCCCAATCCTCATGGAATACCATCCCTGGCAGGAACTAGCAGGCTAGACAAATTTCTGACTCTATCTGCAATATCTCTAATGCTCCTCTCTACAATTATATTAGTTAGCCATAATTCCCAATAGGTTGCATATGCTATTTTATGTGCTTCAATTGGTATTGAAAAAAAATTACCTGCAAGTTAAGATTTCATATCTTTACAAAAAAAATCAATGTAAAAAAATAACATTTTGTCATGTAAATGACCTCATATAAATTTATTGATTATATTTGAACAATGAAATTACTGAATAGTCACAGAAGATCCAGCCTTGAAATCTTACCTAAGGATCTGTTTATGTTATTGTCCTTCCACCTGATTTACAACTTTCACTCAGGCATCCTAAAAACTTTTCAGAAAAATTCTTACTGGAACACTTTCTTTTTCATATTTTATTATATATGTTTTGTATATTACAATTTATTCACTTAGTATCCCAGCTGTGGTCCCCTCTCTCATTCCCTCCCAATCCCAGCCTCTTTTCCTCCTATGCCCCTCCCCCAGTCCACTGATAGGGGAGGTCTCCTCCCCTTCCATCTGACCCTAGACTATCAGGTCTCATCAGGACTGGCTGCATTGTGGCCTGGTAAGGCTGCACCCCCCTCAAGGGAGATGATCAAAGAGCTTGCCACTGAGTTCATGTCAGAGACAGTCCCTGTTCCCATTACTAGGGATTCCACTTGGACACTGAGCTGCCATGGGCTACAACTGTGCATGGGTTCTAGGTTATCTCCATGCCTGGTCCTTAGTTGGAGTATCAGTCTCAGAAAAGACTCCTGTGCGCAGACATTTTGGTTCTGTTGGTCTCCTTGTGGAGTTCCTGTCTGCTCCAGGTCTTTCTATCTCCCCTTTCTTTCATAAGATTCCCTGCACGCTGCCCAAAGTTTGGCTATGAGTTTCAGCATCTGATTCGATACCCTCCTGGATAGTCTTTCAGAGGCCCTCCGTGGTAGGGTCCTGTCCTATTCTCTGTTATCTCCCTTTTCAATGTCTATCCCATTTGTCTTTCTGAATGAGGATTGAGCATCTTACCAGGGTCCTCCTTCTTGCTTAGCTTCTTTAGGTGTACAGATTTTAGTATGTTTTCCTATAATATATGTCTAATATCCACTTATAAGTGAGCATATATCCTGTGTGTCTCTCTGCTTCTGGGATACCTCACTCAATGATCTTTTCTATTTCCCACAATTTGCCTGAAAATATCATATTTTCCTTGTTTTTAATTGCTGAGTATTCCATTGTGTAAATGTACCACAATATCTGTATCCATTCCTCCATTGAGGGACATCTGAGTTGTTTCCAGATTCTGGCTATTACATAATAAAGCTGCTATGAACATGGCTGAGCAAATGTCCTTGTTCTATATTTGAGCATTTTTTGGATATATGCCTAGGAGTGGTATAGTTCGATCTTGAGGTAACACTATTCCCAATTTTCCAAGAAAGCGCCAGATTGATTCCCAAAGTTTACATTCCCAGCGGCAATCAAGGAGTGTTCCCCTTTCTCCACATCCTGTCCAGCATATGTTGTCACTTGAGTTTTTGATCTTAGCCATGCTGGCAGTTGTAAGGTGAAATCTCACAGTCATTTTGATTTGCATTTCCCTGATGACTAAGGGCTTTGAGCCTTCACTTAGTACTGGCTACTTAGTAGCTTTGTCAACTACTTTGGAGTTTGTCTACATAGTAGCTTTACAGAAGCAGGAAGAGAAATATGACTGCCAAATGTGAACAACTGTTTAGTTTTTTAATGGGAATCCAGAAATCACGAAAAGTGAGCATATTGCCATTTTAAAAACAGTTTTATCATTCATATCTCAATTGTGCTGAATCACTAGCAATTATCTGCAAATAGCTATTTCAGAACTCCTGAAAACTGTCTCCCCCCCCCCTTTTTTTTACAGAAGGTGATTATGGTGATTATATTAGCTGAAAATCTAAGCAGTCATCCTTAAACATCCCAAATATCAGGCAATTGCTGAAAATAGGTAGGTATACATTAGGGAAATACTTATGAATGCTGGTTTATGAGGTACTTGTGGACAACGGAATGAGACAAGAATATTACTTCATGGTTATTTGTATATTTTCTTCTTATTGTAAAGAACTAAGGGTCAGTAGAACTATCAAATATTGCATAGAGTGAGATACTTTGTTATTTCCTCATTTTCCTGCCTGGCACTTGATGTCCTATATTCAGAGCTATTATCCTATTGGAATCCCCGAACTCTTTAGAAACATCTGCATTTGGTTGCTATAATATTTGAGGGATATTCATTACCATTACACATCTCATAAAGAATGGAGTTAGAGCAGGCTAGTAAACTGCTCGTTATGCACCTGCTGGTACTGTGCAAGTCTCGGGCTTAGTCTGCTTTCATTTGCGGTGATTGCACTCTGCCCTGCTGTTCCCCACAGAGGCTCTTGACATCCCTTTCCTACAGGGACCATTGTACTACCTTCTCAGAGCAGACTGAGGTTTGCTGGATAATATAGGGTCCTCATCATCACTACTTAAAATACATAGTGCTGAGCACAACACTAAGTTAATAGGGAACATATAAAAATGCTCATTGGATGCATAAGAATGAGTACCACACAGGCTAGCAAGCTCGGTGAGCTATGGTGCTTGCCAACAGGCTTGAAAAGTTCAAATCCCTCACTATACTTGGTAGAAGGTAAGACTCACAGCTGTACTCTGATCTACACACACTGAAAAAATGCTTATGACTGTGACAAAATAGTTTAAAAAGAATACTAACTCAGCATTGCTGCGTGTCTACACTGGCAGACAGATCTTTGTGAGTTCGATGGCAGCCTGGTATACAGAGCGAGTTCCAGAACAGACAATGCTACATAGTAAAACTCTGTCTTAGGAAAATAAACAAACAAATAAAAAGAAGAATATTACTTCAAGGTTATTTGTATATTTTCTTCCTATTGTAAGGAAATAAGCGTCAGAACATGTGGTCTTCTTGGAGAAAGTGTCACTTAGTGTGGGCTTTGAAGTTTCAAACGCACAAGCCAAGACCAGTCTTGACATCTCTCCCTGGAGTTTGTGGAGTAAGATGTAAGCTCTCAGCTACTACTCTAGCACCATGCCTGCCTGCCTGCCTGCCTGTATTCCTGTCTGCCTGCCTGCTTTTCTGCTTGCCTGCCTGCCTGTTTGAAGTATGACAGTCATGGACTCACCCTCTGAAAAGCTGAGCGAGTCTTCAATTAAATGCTTTCTTTCATAAGTTTCTTGGGTCATGTTGTCTCTTCAAAGCAATAGAACAGTAACTATGGCATTTCCCAAGCTATGATATCCTCATGGCTGAACTACATAAAACCAACCACTTATCATTATTCTTTCAATTACAAGCTTTTGAAATATCCCTGATATTTCTGTCTCAGGTCTAGGTTTAAAGTTATGGGGTTTTTGATTCATTCCTAACATTTTTAGGCCAAATAAATCAAATTCTTTATTACTTGAAAGAAAACAGTTAATGAAATAAAAATTAAAAACAAATCAATTTGAAGATTTGCACACAAGGAGCAAGTTATAAACAATATCTTAAACACTGGCAGCACTGAGGTATCCATTCTCAGCTAACAGTATACGAGTATATACTCTCTCATTTCCCTATAAAAGGCTGAGAGGAAGGTGTGCGTGTGGGTGTAGCAAAAACAGATTGCAACAGTCTGCCAATATTCTGTGGTTTGCTGCATCTTTGGTTTCAAGTATTACTCATTTCCCTCAGGGATAATTCTACAGTCTCTACAGAAGCTTAAATAAGATATAAGAGTAATTCTCTGCTTCCTCCTTTCACATGTATCAAATGTATTGCTTTATAATTATGCAAATGATCAGCTCACTTTCTTAGAAAATTCCAGAAAAAAATATAACCTAAAAAACCTGCTAAGCGTTTCTAATACTGAAATTGTCGGTGTTATCAGACAAAGTTTATAACACAAAATTAAATGCATAAAATAATCTTTATATATAAATATAAGTATATATACACATATGTGTGTGATAATATATAAATACATATTATTCATCGCAAATAATGTGGGGTTAGTAATTGCCTGTCATGAGGAGACATTAGTGGTTGTCATCTAAATTATAACTATAATTACCAAACATTTTTTAGCCAATATTAAAAGGTTAACTGTTAATCAATCAGATTTTGTTCATTTTTATCCATAATTATAAAAAATCTGTATAAAGTAATATTTGGTTGAATGCACGAATCACAAATAACGAAAATATATTAAACAAAACTGAACTTTTTGACTACTGGTTAAGCACGCTTTTCTTCTGGAATATTTTTCTGTGCAGTTTTTCTATCATTTAATTAAATATTACCAAAATTAGAATATCTCGATTCTATTATACAATTATTTTTATCCTCAAAGAACAATAAAATAAATCTAACATATCTAACACATTAACTACTTTTAAATCATAGAGTAGTGTTAAAGATGCTCAACTTTTACATTTTAATTTTTATTCTCATTTTGAAAATTTTGCATTTCTGTATACAAAAGCAAAAAATAACTCAGTGGCTTAGTACTAATTACTCGGGAAGTATCTCTGCTTTTTATTTAATTTTGACATTATAACTACTGGTATTTTGTTCAACTCCCCTTGGTAGTGAATGCTCAACACAAGCAGTTCAGATACGTTCCCAAACATCTGTAGATACACATCTATGCCCAGGTACCCACGTGTGCAGTTAGTCTAAAGCATAGCTAAGCTTCAGGGAAATGCCAACCAAGGGAACCATAGATGAGGCTGTGCTGAAGGCTCAGGATTAAGAGAACTGCCAGTGCTTCCAGAGGAACAGTGTTCAATTTCCAGCATCCACATGACAGCTCACAAATGCTTGTAACACTTTTAGGAAATGCAGCACACTCAAACAAGCAAGCATGCAGGCAAAACACCAATGCACATAAAATAAAAACGAATACATTATTTTAAAAATATTTAAAAAAACAGAATTACAAATGTTTTCTTTTAAAACTATTATTAATGTTATTATTTATTACTCTTTACTCACTTTGTATCTCTGCTGTGACCCCCTTCCTCATCTCCTACCAGTCCCACCTTCCCTTCTTTCTCCCATCCCCCTCCCTAGTCCACTGATAGGGGAGGTCCTCCTCACCTACTATCTGACACTAGCCTATCAAAGTCTCATCAGGACTGTCTGGATCTTCTTTCTCTGTGGTCTACTAAGTCTGACTTGCCAGCAGGAGGTGATAAAAGATCAGGCAACAAAATCTATGTCAGAGACAGACCCTGCTTCCCTTTCTAGAATACTCCCATGGAGACTGAGCTGCCCAAAGGCTACCTCTGAGCAAGGGGTCTAGCTCCTTTCCATGCATGGTCCTCGGTTGATTCATCAGTCTCTGCAGGTCCCCATTGGCCCAGATTTTTTTTTTTTTTTGGCTCTGTTGGTCTCATGTCCTTTCCAGGTCTTTCTATCTCCTCCTTCTTCCATAAGATTCCCTGAACTCTGTTTCTCAGTGAGTCTCAGCATCTGCATCACTACCCTGCTCTTTCAGAGGCCCTCTGTGGTAGCTTCCTGCATTTTTCCCTGTCTTCTCCCACTTCCAATGTCTATCCTGTCTGCCCTTCTAAATGAAGATTAAGTATCTTCCCTATGGCCCTTCTTGTTGTTTAGCTTCTTTAAGACTACAGATTTTAGTATGTTTTTTTTCTATATTATATGTATTAGATATATATCTATATAGATCTATCTATCTATCTATCTATCTATCTATCTATCTATCTATCTATCTATCTATAACAACACCCTTCATAATAGCCACTAATAACATTAAGTACCTTGGTGTGACTGTAATCAAGCAAGTGAAAGACCTGTTTGAAAAAAACTTCAAGTCTCTGAAGAAAAAAATTGAAGGAGGTATCAGAAGACGGATCGGTAGTATTAACATAGTGAAAATGGCCATCCTGCCAAAAGCAATCTACAGATTCAATGCAATTCCCATCAAAGTACCAACACAATTCTTTATAGACCTTGAAAGAAAAGTTCTCAACTTCATATGGAAAAAAACAAACAAACAAACAAACAAACAACAGAATTTCCAAAACAATCCTGTCCAACAACAGATCGTCTGGAGGTATCTCCATCCCTGATCTCAAGCTGTACTACAGAGCAATAGTAATAAAAACTTCATGGTATTGACATAGAAACAGAATGGTGGAACAACGGGACCGAATGGAGTTTTTGATCTTAGCCATTCTGATGGGTATAAGGTTGAATTTCAGGGTTATTTTGGTTTGCATTTCCCTGATGGTTAAGGATGCTGAACATTTCTTTCTTTTTTAAAATGTTTTAAATTTTATTTTATTCATTGCAAATTATTCACTTTGTATCCCTGCTGCTGCCCTGTCCCTCATCTCCCCCAAGTCCCACCCATCCTCCCTCTCCTCCCTTTGTGCCCTCCTTAGCCCACTTATAGGGAAGGACCTCCTCGCCTTCTATACAACTCTAGCCTATCAGGTCTCAATCGAACTGGCTGCATTGTCTTCCTCTATGGCCTGGTAAGGCTGCTCCCCACCGCAAGGGGAGGTAATCAAGGAGCCAGCCACTGAGTTCATGTCAGAAACAGCCTCTGCCCTCTTACTGGGGAACCCACTTGGAAACTGAGCAGCCTATGGGCTTTCTCTGAACAGGGTGTCTAGGTCCTCTCCATGCAAGGTCCTTGGATGTAGTATCAGTCTCTGCAGGACTCCCTGTGCCTGTGCCCAGATTTTTGCCTCTGTTGTTTGTGTGGCGTTCCTGTCCTCTCCAGGTCTTTCTGTCACACCACTGCAACAGATTCTGCTGTTTATTCAATAGCTTCATGTAACCAGGGCACGTATCTTTAAAACCGTCTCTATTTCTGCATGCTTATGTTGTGCACTGAGTGTGTGCTGAGGTATCCCGTGATGCCCATTTGAACAGTGATCAGGTCCAGAAGCTCAGAAAAGTCACCTCAGTCAGTTCCCTCCTCCTACAGTCGTTCATGACTTTATAAAAGATCTTAGATCCAAAGTGCTGTATGCAGAATCCAGGGATGAAATGCAGGTCTCCAGATGCCTACTTCAGTGCTTCCTTGAATACAATCTATTGCCTTTTATGAATGCCAGGACTGTACTGCAGATACACCAAGCACTTATCAGAAGCAGATGACAGGACCATAGCCAGAGAATGCACGGGAAGCTACTTTACTGGGCACATGCACATTTGGTCTCTCTAGAGCTCAAAATTCTACATAAGTGTGTTTCTGCTGATGTCTTTTTTCTGTGTCAGAAATAACCTTCTCCACTTCCTGTACAGTCCAAGCTAATTCCCAATTATCCATGAGGTAAGGACGTGAATATAAGCCCTTTGAGGTAAACTTCTCTGGTTCCTGCCAGTCCCTATGTGGGCCTTTTAAGTAAACCTAGATCTGGTTTACTTTGCCTACAATGCCATTTAGCATTTGCACTTGTAGCATCTTAAGTATTTGCTTGTCGCCCCCCCCCCCAAGCAGACTATAAATTTTACAGGGGCAGAGTCCGCACTATATCTTTCCTAACATTTTACCTTATTCCCAAGGACTTTTAAATATTTGAAGTCCAGAGAGACTAGCTCATGGAAAGACTTTCATTTCCATAACATCACACTATTTAAACAAGTGGTATGGCATTTCTTTTCTTTATAAAGCAATCACTGTAATTATTTGAGATGAAAAGTCTCTTCCTCCCTTCCTGTCCATAATACTTTTGAGGATTTTTTTTTCTTATCATATAGTATATATCTTGCTTTAAGTGAATCTTTCCAATTGGCTTTGTTTTATAGATATATTTATGGAATGATAATATATATTATCTGTTGGTACTATGTTCTTGTGGAATGTATACAATTTACCCTTGTTCATTCAAATGGCGATTCTTCTACCCCACTATCTGGTTTCAATCTGGACATTGCATTGTGATGCTTATTCTAAGCACTACCTGTCTCAAGTTTGTAAAAATGCCACCATTTGAGTGCAGGGAATCATATGAAAGAAGGGGGAGTTAGTATGACATGGAGAGGATAGGAGCTCCTCAAGGACCAAATATATCTGGGCATAGGGGTCTTTTTTGAGACTGATACTCCAACCAAGGACCATGAATGGATATAACCTACAACCTCTGCTCGGATGTAGCCCATGGTAGCTCAGTAACCAATTGGTTTTTCCTAGTAAGGGGAACAGGGACTATTTCTGACAGGAACTCAATGGCAGGCTCTTTGACCTCCCCACCCCCAAGGGAGGAGTAGTCCTGTTAGGCCACAGAGGAGGACTTTGCAGCCAGTCCTGAAGATACCTGATAAACCAAGGTCAGATGAAAGGGGAGGAGGTCCTCCCCAATCAGTGGACTTGGAAATGGGCAGGGAGGAGATGAGGGAGGGAGGGTGGGATTGGGAGGGAATGAGGGAGTGGGATACAGCTGGGATAAGAGTTAATAAAATGTAACTAATAAAAAAAAAAACTCTATTTGTTCTCTATATTGTCAATTAAACATTTGGCCAGTGCTGAGAAATGGAGAGAATAGGGTGGGATATCCTGGTTCAGAGCGGAGGAGAAGAAAGCGAGTGGGAGGAATCGGGGAGCAGAGATGGACAAGAGAGGACTTGGAACCACAAGGAGAGATGAACCGGACCTAAGATATGACTAAAAGCAAGTATAATGTGGGAAATCTGAATGGGAGGAAACTATGTGGGCTTGGAGGTATAGGATGCAGTAACTATTGCCCAGCATTGTGCTCTAGGGTAATTAAATAACCCTAGTCTCTGTGTGGTGATTTGGGTATACAGCTGGTTTAGGAATAACCACTGTTTATCTAAAAGATAAATCACATATAAACATTGATAAACAACAATTATCACCTTCACCATTCTTTAAATATGCAACCAAGAGCTACCAAACACATCACCACCACATGACAAATGCTGATTGTCTTCTTACACTCTTCCAGTGACACCTTTTTAGTTCTCTCCAGAGTCAAATTCATACCCCTACGATAATGATTTTGATAGCTAGCTTCTTCCTCCTAGATTTTATGACTAGTCTCTTAGCACCAACTCACTCTTCTCCCATGAGTACCTCATCATTTTCTGAATACTCTTAGAAAGTCTTATCTATTCATGGCCATCTCTTGTCAGTTTTCAGCAGCATGATGACTATTCTTTCTTACTTCAACTTTCCCTGTTCACCAATGTTTCCTTCAGGTAATTCCTTTCTGTGACTTTTGCATAAATTTTGGTCTTGCTCTACACAAGGATGTTAAGTCCCTGCATGTTCTACTAAATGTTTCTTTCTGTAATCATAGCCTACCTTATCCAGTAATTGTCAAGCCTGATTTCATCTTGGTTTGCCATCTTTGTATGTATATGTTACAGTGCAGCTAAAATATTTGAGCTTAAATTACTATTGAAAGTGGCCTTTGGAGAATTCACTACAATAATTCAAACTCCATATATTCCAAATCAGACATCTCTTCCCCAAAGCATGCTTCCCTCCAGTGTTCAATATTTCAGCAAATGCAACTCTCATTTCACCTAAGCAAGACAGAAACATAGAATTCAATGTTGACAGTTCCCACTCCTTTGATATTTATTCGTTTTCCCTTTAGTAGTGAAGATTTTGCTCATATCTTCCTTCTTTAGTTGTTTTCCTCTTCAGTATCACTGTCAGATTTATTTCCACAGGCACCATACTCACAACACATCTCCACCTAAAATTATGTGATCTAATACCTTTATATCCACCATCACTGCAATTCAATACTTAACTATAACACCACAATATCCCTCTCAACACAGGATGATTAAAAGGCTTCCCTGATTCCAGAATAATGACAGTCCCATTAAAGACACTTTGTACTTTGTCCTTACATCTATTACAGGTCCACCCATCGTGCAGCTATTAGCATCTCTCTGAGATCCCGTTAATGGCTTTCAGGAAGCACCCAAAACTGACCAGATGCACCATAATATGTAAGCTCTGACAACTGATGAGATATAGTTTCAAACAACCTGAACTGACTAGAAGAGCCTTAGACCAGCTGTGAAGCCTGAAAAATGCTGAGACCAGTCAAGACCCACAGAAAAAGGGATCAGCAGAGCCACCAGAAAGAGTCAGGCCATATGAACTAACCGAGACTGTCTCCGCTCTGTTGAGCTAAGTGTAGGCTGTGCAATGAACTCAAAGTTTCAATATCTCAGCCATGCTTGCTAGGCTTCTGGTGATACATCCATCTTTGAGGCATTTCAGCTTCTATAAATCTTCATCCATATTCCTAAAAGTAAGTCAAATAAATTCTACTGATTCAACAAGTTGAAATATGAGGATAATTGTACTTTGGTCTATGAGACCCTAGTCCCCTTCTCTCCATCTTTCATTCTCTGTCTAGGAAATGAATTAGTTTTCTCTGATCTGCATTTTTTTTTTCTGTACAGAAAAATACTTTTTTAACAGGTATTTCAAAATATTGACATAGAATATAGAGAAATGCTTTCTGTTTAGAACTAAACACAAGATGAAAATAGAAAGCAAGATTTAGGAATTCAAATTCCTTATTTTTATTTATTGCTGATATGACTCAACTATTGGCCTATGTATTGGCTTGAATGGGAATGGCCCTCATAGTCTCATATATTTGAATGCTTGGTCTCTCATTGGTGAAACTGTTTGGGAAGAATTAGGAGCTGTGGCCTTGTTGGAAGAGGTGTATAAACTTGACCATGGGTGAGCTTTGAGGTTTCAAAGCCCATGCCAAGCTCAATCCCTCTTTCGCTCTCTTACTGCCTCCTTTTTGTGGATCCTAGTAATTGCTCCAGCACCATGCCTGCCTGCTTGCTGCTATGCTCTCTGCCATGATGTAGTGGACTCACCCTCTGGAACTGCAAAGCAAGCCCCCAATTAAATTATTTGGTGTGTTTTATAGTAGCAACAGAAAGTAACCAAGACACTATACTTGCTTTCTGTTTTTTGTTTCCTATTTTCCCAGAGGAATGTTTTTCTTTCTTACTCTTTCTTTCTTTCTTTCTTTCTTTCTTTCTTTCTTTCTTTCTTTCTTTCTTTCTTTCTTTCTTATATACATTCTTATCACCACCTCTGCACAGGCTCATAAGCAATAAAGCCAATTAATTTGAACTTGTAAAATAGTCAAAAATAAAGTTACAACTTAAGTGACAAATAGCATAAACATGTTTTAAAAATATGTTAATTTTTTTCTTTGAATAAATAATATTGTTTCTTGAACTTAAAAAATATTGAAAATATGCTTTTAAGTTTATACTATTCATATTGAGAATATACTATATATTTTAAAATATTACTATACCTATTATCTATAAAAGATACTTTTTATCTTTAGAGAAACAAGACACTTTTGGAATATTGAAGCAAATCATCTAAGATTGCATACTGAAAGTAAAACAAGGAAAATTCATAATAGTAAAGTACCCTTCTCTCTCAGATTGAACCTTAGAAAAGGTTCCATATCTTCCAAATCCTATCAGCCAATGTTTGGCAAACAATTATTATGTGCCAGGCCTTTCATTAGATAATGTATAATTCTTAAAAAGAAAATAAAAGAGCAATGGGAAAATGACACTATAGTGCTCAAAAGGTGGTGTCAGAACCAGCACAAACACTATTCCAACTGCTTTAAGGTCACTGGTAGCACAGTATAAAGAAATTTGCATTGTACTGGACTGCCTATAAGAAGGCTTTATAGATTTCAACATTCTCTAATAAATGTTAAAATCTTAAAGACCTACCTTTCTATATACATGGGTTTACACACAAAATAAGCTTTCTCAGTAAGCCACGTGGGCTTGGGTCACAGTTGACTAAGTCAACATCTGGAATTAAAACTGCAACTGTCTAGAGTTTCAGAAACGCACTGTTGAATTCTAAGAATATATGTTTAATATATGTGTGATTGCATTTATTTCTTTTGGATGAAATTAATATTTTACTCATGTAAAGAAAAACAAGAAAGGTATATTCACTCAATTCTTGATCTCTATTTTCAGAGGCTTAGAGTACTTTTCTATGAAATAGAGCACATACTTCAAAATACAACATAAAAAATTCAATCTGGTTCTTGCTATGTTCCTTTCTGGATTTAAAGTTATTCCACTCTTTTTAAAGAGATTTTTACAAGAGATGCTACTTTCAATCAATGATGACTATTTACCTAACTTTAGAATTCATAAAGTAGCCTTTCCAAAGAACATATGAAGAAATATATGAAACAATAGAGTAAATGAAGAAACACAAGAATTTCAGGTAAAAATTTCTAAAAGTATCTGCAACCAGTTTGGGAAGATAAAATGCAAAAGAAAAATTATATAGTGATAGAATGTACAGATTGGACATGGAGTCCAGTAAGCATTATTCTCAGATATTTTCATTAAAATATGTCATACTACAAAGAACATACCATAAAACAGCAATATGAGTATGTGGCTGGTGGCCTTGGTGTTTCCATGGAGCAAAATCTAAAAAAAACAGATATTTTTCTAATGTTCCTTTTTCTTACAAACTAACAATGACAGTTTCTGAAAAGAATTCACTAAGACTTCCCACTCCTTAATCTGCTATCAAGAAACACATGTAGGTTGAAAAATACAGTAACTCTGAAATTTTGTAGTAATTTTCTGGAGGTGAATGAAGCACAGATGGTGTTGTGTCACTTGGGTACGGTGTATTTGTACATGCAAAAGGAGAGTCTCATGAACTCTTTACTCTTCCATGTTTCTTTAGCAAGACACGAACAAGCATGTAACATGTACATGCCAATTGAATCTTGTTATCCAATCAATATTATTTATTGCTGTTGCTCTTGGTTTCCTCACAGAGGTAGAGAAAACGTTGCTAATGACACCACACACTTTAGACACAGGACTAAGAGAACGCTGGATCTGATCTGAAAACCTCCTCCCTTAGCACTAGCGTTCATTGTACTAGGCAATCTGCCAAGGGACAAAGAATCAATCGTCCTACCCAACTGTGCCACCTTTTGAACCACAGTAATGAGGATCATACCAAGATTAGCCAAAATGTGCAATAATGACACTTATATCTTGGCAGTAACCAACAGTTTTCTAATGGACATAAGTTCTGCTCCATGGGAGGAAGATTCTGCCTAGCCAACTACCAGGACTAGTGAAGTCATGGGTCTTAGAAAAGAATATATTGACACTGTTATTCCTAACTTTATTCTAAATATTTACCCTCATACCCACAGATGAGTGTGCCCTGTACCAAAACCAATTCCTTTTGCAACAGATACATGGGATGTAATACAGCTTCAATGTATACTTCTGCAACACAATTCCTGACGTAAGACTCAAGGAACATTGGAAGAGAGAGCAGAAAAGTCATAAAACCCAGAGAACTATATGAGCAGCTGTGAGAACGTGTCTCCTAGAAATGACGGAAAACTTTACCTGTAATATCTCACACATATGTATGCCTAAACAAGACCTGAATAATGACAACCCTAATAAAAATACAAGCATTAAAGGGGGAAATCTCACGGTACCCACACAATGACAAAGAACTATTGGCAACTAATGACGGAGAAATAGTCTTTCCCAAGAATACGCTCCTTGGCTGGTTGTGCAATGTTACACGGTCAGCCTTGAAATTAAAACACTTATGTAACACATACGAAAGATTTAGCAGGATGTAATATATATATTTTTACATATATATTTGTATGTGGTGCATTTGTCTGTATGTGTGTAGTAATAAAGACTGAAGAGAAAGAGTACATAAACATAAAAAGGAATGGATTTAGGGGAGATATAAGAGGGAATAGAGGAAGAAAAGGAGGTAAGGAAATAAAATAATTGTTATTTAATGTTTAAAGTCTCCATTAGTAAAACACGTGTTTCTTGAACATTTTGAGGTAGCTCAGTGAACTTTGCTGCATACCCTCTTCAATACCCATGTCAGGAGGAGTAGAAGAAGGCAGATCCATTCTGAGTATCTCCATACAGGCTGGGTGGGAGAAAACGTACTCCTTGAAATTGCCAAATTGACCTACATTCCTAACAACACACGGAGCTCGAGAAATCTAATATCTACACGTCTGAGGCACTAGACCTGATCTAGTATATATACTTATATTTCTTAAACTTCCTGTACTTTCCTGTTAAATTAAACATGAAAATCTGTCACACAGGGGAATGCCAAGAGGCATTTACACTGTAATGATGGAAGAAATGTGGACAAATGCAAGTTATATCTCAAAAAGATAGAGTCTAGTTTATTTACGTATTCAACTACCACAACTGCACACAAAAATTTTACAAAAATATTATATCCTTTCCACCCATGGACACTGTAGTGAAAATGGCATAGAGCTCTTCTTCTCTGTTTGATAAATTATAAAAATTAAATGTTCTATACTATAGCATTAGTCAATTAAAAATAAATTCTATATTTATTTCTCTTAAGCCCTGATTTTCAGAAAAAGATACAAATCAAGGAAGAGGGTAAAGGAAAAAGAAAACATTGAAGAATTTATTCCATGAAATTGGAGTAAAAACTCTAGCAAATACTAAAAATCAAATACGACAAAATCATGACAATATTTTCAAATCAATGAAAATATTGATACACAAAGGAAAGATTATGAGCATTATTGATATGTACTTAAAGAAGGGAAGTGAAAGGAATGAAGGTTGACATTAGAAGTGACACTACCTAAACCTATATCATAATAACACCTATCAATAATTTCACTAAAATCTAATAAATCATCCACTCTACCCTGCCCAAATCAGCATCATCCTTAATTTAAACTTTGTTTATTTTTATGTACTTGTTGTGTGTGAACATTTGTATGGGTGCGTGTGTCATAGTACCTCTAGGGAGTCAACGGATAATTTGTGGGAGTCTATTGCATACTCCCACCACGTGGGAATTCAACTCAAATTAGACTTACTGGTAAATACTGGTACTAACCATGTCTCTACTCCACATCCTTGATTTGAAATCTGCGTTGAAGAAACAGAGAAATCTCTCATTAGAGTTCGGTGTAACAACTCGGATACAAAAGCTACCCCTTTCAAAGATAACCTGAAGAGGAGGGGGAAGCCATTTCCCAAGCTGCTCTAGTTCTCCTTGTATCCTCCTTTTCAATGCCTCCTCTGCCACTTTCTGTTTGATAACTGCCAGTGAGTCTTAGATGCAGGACCTAAAAATGAAGAGCTCCTGGAGTGTAGCTGTCTGATCCCCTTCTTTATTCTCTCCTGGAAGCAGGCAAATATTTCTTTCATTTCAGTATCTCTGTGACTTATTTGCTACAAAGATTATAAGTAAGATAAAAATACTAAGACATGTATAAAAACTTTTTTGATTTTCAAAAGCTCTCTTTGAATTACCCATGAATATGCATGCTATACTCTAAATCTGAGTATACTCTTTTTCTTCTGAACTATATACACACACATACAGATATGGCATGATGTGTATATAGCTAGAAATCTGTTTAGTTGTAGTATTGCATATGATTTTAACCAAGGAGGAAAGAAAGACACTTGTTTAAGATGCCTAGGGCTGTGATGACTGAAGTATAGCTACAACACAAACTTATCTCTGCTCTGAGAAAAAGAACATATCCCTAATAAAAGCATTTGATGCAAAATGAATCTGTCGTTGTTTGAACTCATAAAACGTTGACAAACATACTTCCACTCTTGATTCTTATGTTACACCAAAACTGGTTTGTAAGACCTACACTAAAAATTTTACTCATGAATATTCAAACAGATAAAACTTTACATTGTCTGGATAATGAGAGATTACCCTACATCCTCTCAGAAGTGAAAAAAGTCCAAATAATAGAAGAATCTTGCTCATCCCTACCATACCATAATGATTTTTGTCCTTTTCTACACTGATATTTCACTCTGCACTTGCGATAGCATTCTCCAGACAGTCACAACTCTAATGTACAGGCACACCGCAATCTAAATGTACCCAGAGGTGAGGAGGACAATGACAGATGATAGAAAACTTGGAGAGAAAGTAGGAAAAGAATGGAGCATATTTCAGTCGGATAGCTGAAGATACAGAAGGGGTGGGGGAGAGAGGAAGGCAGATAAATGACAAGAGCAAAAGGAAATGGCAAGAAGTAGTCGATTCATCTGTCTTAGGTATTGACTATTGATGACCTATGCAGTATGCCTCTTTAGTTTCTAGGAAACCCATATTTTAAAAATTATATTTATATATTTATTTAATACAATTTATTCACTTTGTATCCCCACTGGATACAAAGTCCCCTATCAGTGGACTTTGAGAAGGGTATAGGAGGAGAAGAGGGAGGGAGGATGTGATTGGGAAGGAATGAAGGAGGAGACTAAAGCTCGGATACAAAGTGAACAAACTGTAATTAATATACATAAAAAAAGTAAGAAAAGGAAACCATGTAAAACGAAACAAAACAAAACAAAAAGAAAGTAATTTTCTTCCATCTGGATGGTAAAGACAGGGCAATTGATAAGGGACCCACATCACACACTGTAACCAAGGAACTGCCCCTAGCCAATGAACAAAAGCAGAGTTAGGGATAAGAGAGATAGAGAGGGAGAGGGAGAGGGAACTCTGTACAGACAGGCTTAAAAATTGTAGAGAAGTATAGATCTGGGAAGAGTTGACAGTGGGTATTAGCAAAATGTCTGTGTGAAATTCTCAGAAAACTAATAAAATATGAGAAAAAAAAATGTGCCCCTTGCTTATTTGATCCACCTTGACAGGAGTCTGAACAACATTCATATTTTATCTTGTGCTGAAACTTCGTCAAATGGGTTCTTGTTGCATCATGATATCAAGAGCCTTACATGAAAATCTTGAATAAAAGAACCTCACTCAGCATAACAGCAATAATAATAACTATTATTAAAAAAACACAATTTCAACCTCCCACCAATGGGATAGTAATGAAAACACAAAAATAACTAATTCAGAGATTCAAACTTTAACAAAACTACAAAGAAAAGTTAACAGAAAAAGAAATGTATGGAGAAAAAGTAGCAAATACAATTGGTTACAGAAGTAAGTGATATAACACTAAACTTCAACTCGTTCTTACCGAGTTTCACTATCACCTTAGCAGTGAATTACACTCTCAGTCTCCTTCTCTCAGTGTAAATTTAAGACAATATGGACTATGTCTAGAATTACCTTGAATAAAATAATCAAACTTTTAATTCTTTATAAAGTTAATGATTGACAATTAAAGTAAGTAGATGCTCATTCTCTTTTAAAGTTTTAAATTGTAATTAACATTATTATGAAAAATTCACAAATAAGTTTTTCTCCTAAAGTCAGAAGTCTGCTAATACTGGCTAATATTGACATAATTACTTAACACTGCTCTGTAAAAACAAACAAATGTAAAAACAAAACAAAAGGATTAATTAGATAAAAAAGAGGCCGCAGAAATTTACTTAGATATAACAGCATATAATATTCTAGCAAAATATTTAAAACTTATGTACAAATCAATTGTTTTTCTTTAAACAAATAAATGTATAGTAAATTCAGGAAAAATATCAATTCTAAATAATAATAAAAAGGAAAATACAATTTACTTTCCTGTAAAAAGGTAAACTAATAAAAGAAATAAAGCAAACAGCTTGATATATTCCTAGAAAGATGTATGTCTACTTTCCACAAATGTATCCATGACATTATCAAAGACTAAGTGGATATATAAGTGCCTTGACTTTGGTGCCTGTCTTTGCATTGTGTTCACTTTGCTTTATGCAAATGAGAGTGACTAAATAAACAGTGCTCTAGTTCTTAGACTTAAGAGACAACCCGAGCATATACCACACCTGTTTTCACTCTGGTGCTTTTATCATCAAGAACTGGGTAAGGAAGTCTGTTGGATAGAAATATTTACATATGCACACATACACACATATATAAATTTATCAGAAGACTCTGGACCATTATCCTATCTATGAGATAAAATGGAGCATTTGTCTTGTGACATAGAATTTAGCAGGTGTTAGTTCTCCACCAAAGCTAAGTAATACTTTTATAATAGAAATATTTTTGTAAAAAGCTACTTCTCTCTTCATAAGTTGCCATAAACTATTACTTTATAACCATTAATGGAAAAATCACTTTACTGTACTGTCATATTAAAGATATAGAACTTTACACATAATGGCTTATTAAAAGAAGGGAGAACAAAGAAAGAATGAAGGGAGCAAGTGAAGATAGGAGTAAGGTGCAAAATGAACTGACTGTATGTGTGTCTAGAATTTTTCTGAGTTATTCCAATAAGATAGGCAAGAATAAAACAGGTTAAAAAATAAAAGGAACTTCCAAGTTTGGGATGTGGCTCCTTTCAATGAATTATAACATAACCATCACTCATATTGTTTCCATGGTCTTACTGTTAAATAATGAGGTAAAAGACAAAAGTGACGAATACCTGCTTAGTACAGGGAGGCTCCTCTCCTCCACTTCTACTACAGACGTTACAGTATAGACACACAGTTCATGTACCAACGCAAGGTTGATGAGATTATGGGCTTCTTTCTCTCTTCCTGCTAGGAAGAAAGTACTTCTCATAAAGCTATAACCCCTTCATAAGCATTGAGTCAACTCTTCAAGCGTCTTTAGACTTGTGTTAGTTAAAAGGCAATGTATAATCTACTTTTAACGCAAGTTATTTAAAATTATTCAAATTATCATTTTATTATTAACTCTTAGAATGTTGCACACTAATACATGCAAAAGATAATAGCATATACATGTTTTCCTCAACCATGCAGCTAAAAAAGATTGACATGAATTAAAATGTTCAATGAAATGTGAATAAAACCATTCTTGCTCTTTCCTGAAAACTGTCTTAGGGGAAGTTTCTGATCATTAGTAGTAATAACTACACATGATGCCAGTGAACTAGAACATGGCTTATCCTTTTCAGTTTAATCTTGATAACACAGACATGTTTTAGCTGTTTAATGCCATGCCAAAAGTGTTTACCTAAATGTTCCATTGGTGAATGAAGAAAAAGAAACCATTCTCTATAGCTATCTCAAAAATATTGCTGAAACATGAGAAAGGCTGTTTGAATAAAAAATCCAGTCAAGAAACACATATTTTAAATCAGTTGAGAGTTAGTCACTCAAATAGATAAAAACCATTAGATGTTAAATATTAGAACATCAATATTCTCAATAAAATAATGTAAAAGTGAGGAGTATGCTAAATTATCACCCTGGGCATGTAATGAGTTAAGAGACAAACTGAAAAGGATCAGAAAATATTACTAGCCACATGCGCCTTTGAACCTAGGTGATATAACCCATTTGTTCCTTGAGTGTAGAGGTAGATAGCTCTTTACTCTTACCATAGCAATCTCCAGCTCACTGGACACAAAACAAATCCACTGTCTCACAGCACGCTGTACTGTACTGTGGGAAACAGATTGGATCTATTACACGACACCTGGACAGTAGATTATTTGCAAGGCATTTAATTGACTCTGGTATTCCAAATTTATTCATATTCTCTGAGCGAGAAAGGAGAAAAATATTGCAGTCCCTTTAAATTTCCCTCCATATGAATATGCATTTGACCTACAGGGTTCAAGAAAGAGGAATACCAAACCTCAAAGCACACAGAAGCAAAATGAATTGGAATCTGGCTATTTTATAGCTCTGGGCCGAGCCTCAGCACTTAGGCAGCTAATCAATGGATTTTCCACAGTGATGTTTAGAATCTGCTGTGAGATTTTGTCTTTCAGCAACAACAGGGGAACTTTACCTATGATACCTCACCCATGAGCAGCCTCCGCAAGACCTGAACAATAACAGTATCAACAGACATGGTGACAGGGAAACCTTAGGGAATCACACAACTGAACACGGAACTACAGAAAACCAATGAGTACTAAGAGAGGGAGAATTAGCCACTCACAAGGACGAGTCCACTAATTGTTCCTCCAGGATAAAGTGGACAGCCCTGCAGTCACACACACACACGAGCCACACTAAACAAACTCAGCAGGTTTTACATATGCCTCCTAGGTTAAATTATTTTCATAAGTTGTAATGAAACCTGCCTCTTTACTCTCATTTTCTTTCAACTTCCTGTGGAGTTCACTGGAGGCTTATGTATATTTTTTTAATATTATAATATCTTCTAATGTTTCTCATATAATTGTAGATATATGAAAAAGAAATTATCTATTTCCAACTAGCTTCCAAAGGGTTTGAGAAAATCTAAAGCAATGCCACGTTTTTTAAAGCTGTAAAATATTTAATTTTCATAAAGTATTATCTTTATAAGACAAATATATAGACATCATTTTTAGGGGGTTCCTAAAGAAATATTTTAAGGTTTATCATGTCTTTCTAATAATATATCACAGATACAAAACACACGTTAAGGTTATTTGGGTTTTTATTTCCTTTCAGATGTGTAGAGACCATCCCTGTGATATATCACAGGATGCAGATGTTAAATGTTTATCTATCCATCTAGAGAGAGGGGTGGGCTTTGACACTGAGAGGTCTTGCAGATGAGCCATGGAATAATACAGAATGTGAAGGCTGAAGCTATTAAAGAACTACCCCCCCCCAAAAAAAAATATCAGGCTGTACAAAAGAAATAAAAAGACTGAAGAGGTTTCTAAATGCAGGACATAGGCAAAGGATCAGAGGTTGTGACTGAGGCCAGGATGCAGGAAGATTGGTATCTGGCCTTGAAGTTTACACCCATGTGGTTAGGGAGTGGCAGAGATTTAGTTGAAAACAAAAGGTATGAAAAAAAAATGTAGAGAAGAGAGATCAGTTTCTTGTTTATGAGGATGATAGATGAGAACAGAAGTACAACTGAGAAGAGCGATGCAAACTGGAGATTAAAACAAAACGAACAACAACAACAAAAACCTTAGTGGTCTATCTGTGATGTTTTAGCCACAAGAATTCACTAATCAACTAAAACCAAGCACTGAACAACACGTACTCTACAGTTCAACATTTTAACATTTCAATGTTTCCTTTTCTGTATCAATTTAGGAAACATCATCACCTGTTAATATTAGCTTGGTTACTGTGTAGTAAAACTATTTACGATATCCAAAATGCTACTTTTAATTTTTTTCTTAATTTACTTATTTTTATTGTATGTTCATTGGCATTTTGCTACAGTATGTCTCTGTGAGAGTATCAGATCTTGGAGTTACAGACAGTTGTGAGCAGCCATGGGGATGCTGGGAATTGCATCCGGATCCTCTAAAGAGCAGTCAGTGCTCTTAACCGCTGAGCCGTCTCCCCAGCTCCAATATACTACTTTTGACATCCTTATTGAGGTTTGCAAAATATGCAGTAAGTAGTAGATATTTAACAGGGACTGGTGAATTTTGGCATTCATATGAAACCAACACTACACACAGAAACATTAAAATATTCTTCATCTTCTGAATGTTGTCTCCTGGAGTCTTTGTCATCCTTCCATCTTTGTAGGATTCCCAGACCCCTTATCACCATCACTCTGCTCTCTCTTTCCTTAGGCTGGTGTGTAATGGACTCATGCTCTTCCCTCTTTTTGTCAGCGGTGAGATTCTGTGTACTACCATGTCCAGGTTTTACATTATCTCTAGGGATTAAAACTCAGGTCCTCATGTTTGTATGTTAATCACAGAGTCATCTCCCCAGCCCAGTTCTTTCTTATGTTTTACAAAGTGCATCCCATCTATTGACACATCTGAGTGTGTTGCCCTGGTCACAGGTAGATATGCAGGTTGCCTCCATTATTTGGAATGCTTTTAAGCATTCCATGTGGTGTCAAAAGGTCAAAGATAAACATTCGGACTTTGCAAGCCTAAATAGTTATTTGCATTTCCTTCATTTTTGAGAGACATTTCAGCGAGTGTGAAATTCTAAGTTAACTGTTTTATTTAACTTGGTTTTGTTCCCTTTTAGTATTTCAAGGTGTTTTCTATCTGGATTCCTTGATATATAAGCTGCCTTTGTTTAATATTGTTCTCTTGAAAATGTGCTTATCTAATTTGAGTATGGTCTATCTTCGGGATGATAATCTCTGGTGTGTGTGAGTGTGTGTGTGTATGTGTGTGTGTGTGTGAGAGAGAGAGAGAGAGAGAGAGAGAGAGAGAGATTTCTTTGGGTTCTTAAATCTATGTATTGCATAATTCCTACCAAATTATTAGGAAAATATCTTTTTTCTTTCTCTTCTCTTTTTCTCTTTTTTGCTTATTCTTCCCCTTAATATACTCACAATACACATAGATTATGATTTTGCACATTCTGCTGATTCTAAAATTCTATTTTCTGTGATTCATGTGTATATCCATTCTATTGTTGTGACCTAGGTTTTATTCAATAATACTTAATATGCTTGTAACCTTATGTTTATTTTCTTTTTCAATCTACCTATTATAATTTTAATTTCTAGAAGTTCACTTGTAGTTTTTAAAAACACCTTTCAAGTGTCAACTTTGGAGCATAAATAACAGTTATAATTATTCAAGATTCTTATTTTCTATTTTTAACATCTGTGTCATATTTGCAATTCACTTACGTGCACTGAACTTTCTCTTTATTCAGAATTGTTCTTTTGTGCCTCTTTCCACACTCAAGAACTCTAGACTCTAGAGGAACTATCCTTGTGTGTGGACATGTGCATGGAGCCTAGAGTACCACATCAGGAGCCTTCCCTGTTCACTTTCCACTTTATTTGTAGATAAGGAGTCTCCACCTGGAGTCTGCTTATGCAGATAGACAGGCCTGTCCGGTAAACCCCAGGGATGCGCCCGTCTCCACCTCCCCAACTCCGGGTCTAAGGTCTCTGTGTTGCCACACGCACCTTTTGAAGTGATTGCTAAAGATCTAGTCTCGGGTCTTCATGCTATGTGGCCGCCATTTTTCTGACTGATCTATCGATGCAATCCCATGTTTGCATCCACTGTTAAGCTCCATTGTTAAGTCACTTAGTAACGGTCCAGTTCTTCGGACCTTTAAGAACTGTTAAGCAGAAACACATCGTGCTTGCTACATTTGGGATAGTTATTGCCCGCTTATGATGGATAACTACGTACTCCACGAATACTCTGTGAAAACAAGGTTCTCCTCTCTGGCTGCAGTGGGGGAGCAGATACTCATGCCATTGCTTCCTAAATACCAGTTATTATATCTTCCAGGTGACCTGTTTGGCTGCTTCCCTGCCCCTGGCCGTGACTTCACAGGGAGAAATAGCAGTGGCCTGGAGAAGCTTTTATAGCTCATTTATGTTCTCCCCGTTTACTCTCTCCTCTTCAGTATGTTGCCCTGTGATCTCTGGGCACCCCAGGACCCCCAAGTTTAGTTCCCTCTGTATCTTGTGGATTTGGTTTGGTCAGACCTAGGTTTTTCCTTTGGTCACTTTGTTGAAAACTATTATAAACAGAGCTCAACTCATTTGGTCCCAAATCCCAAAGATGGTACATTCTGTACTAAACATTAAGTTACTTGGAATCAATGTTTTACTTATCTTGTATATTTTGGGAGTTATATTGGGATGGAGGGGACAAATCAGAAAATATAACACTTGTTCTGAAAATATTATATAATTTTTGTTCAATATCCATCCCTAACTCTTTAATCTTTTTTAATTTAATTTAATTTTTTTATTATTAGTTACATTTTATTAACTCTGTATCCCAGCTGTATCCCCCTCCCTTATTCCCTCCCAATCCCACCCTCACTCCCTCATCTCATCCCTGCTCCTTTCTAAGTCCACTGATTGGGGAGGACCTCCTCCCTTTCATCTGACCCTGGTTTATCAGGTATCTTCAGGACTGGCTGCAAAGTCCTCCTCTGTGGCCTAGCAAGACTGCTCCTCCCTTGGAGGGTGGGGAGGTCAAAGAGCCTGCCATTGAGTTCCTGTCAGAAATAGTCCCTGGTCCCCTTATTATGGGAAATCAATTGGTTATTGAACTACCACGGGTTTCATCTGAGCAAAGGTTCTAGGTTATATCCATTGGACATATGACAGGAGTCTACCGCAGAAGGCATCTGAAAGAGTCTACCTAGCAGTGTTTCAAAACAGATACTAAGACTCATAACCAAACCTTCAGCAGAAGGGGAGTTAGTATGACGAAAGGATAGGAGCTCCACAAGACCCAAATATATCTGGACAAAGGGGTCTTTTCTAAGACTAACTCTTTAATCTTACAACAAACTTGATTATTATCTTTATGTTTTATGTGTAACTGGAAAATGAGTCAGTAACTTGATTCATTCATGTTTACAGTGTGTGACACAAAAACTAAATCCCTCACACCCATTGTGATACACTGCTACAAGAGGAAGCAAGAAAAATTTGGAATAAATATTTAACACTGAGAAATTCACAAAACAAGCTTGAGTTTTATCCTAGTAAGCTCACATAGACACAGATCTTCTTTAAAAGATTAATGAATGAATCATGAGTCATGAGAGCTATGCACAGTAAGAATCATAAGACCTGAAACTGTTATTTCAATCACCAGCTTTGACTTTGTACAAAAATGGCAGTGACAGGATATCAGGCTTTTTGACAGAATTTGGAGATTTACTCAATTATTTTTGAGGCATCTACCCTCTCTCTCTCTGAAGAAGTTTTCTTTGTATTACAAATAAATATTTTTAAATTGTTAATTATTTTGTGCCTTCTATTCAATTGATAAAAAATATAAATACAAAAATAACCAAAACACATACAACAGGCTATATCCTCATATAAACACATACTCTCACACACATGCTCTCCTGCAGAGCCCCATGATGTTGATGTCTGATTAAAGTTTTCTTTTATATTTTGTAAAATGGTCAACTGATTTCCTCTTAAAATAAGATGAAATATTTAGGACCTTTGACATTGTTACAAATAATTGAGGAATGAGATTGCAGTTCATCTAATAATATGTAATGTCAGATTAAGTCTTAGATAAGTTATAAATGTCTAAGGCTTAAACATCATACATATAACACTAAAACTTTATTGATATGTAGATAACCAGTGTTGAAAAGTAAAACCAAGGACCTCATACTCAGTTTTACTCCAGGTATGATTCTGCTTAGAAGAGGTTCCTCAAATTCATTAAATATTTTAAACATTTGTCTCTAGTTTGGAGTATAAAAGATGTCACTGCTGGAGGTGAACCCAATGTTCCTTCCTGGGAACCTGGAAATTCTCACCTAAACTGATTTATTTAGGAACCTGTGCTCCAGATGCAGCCTTCCTACTTTAATTTTAGGCTTCTCCCCAAAACACTTCATTGGAATGTGTCTCTGGCAAGATTCTCACCCTCTTTGTGACTCACTCCTTACTACAAAGGAGAAAGACTATAGCAATGATACAAGTCACTCTCATGACTAGAAGTGCAGAAATAGGCGTCTTTTGCCTGTATATACTAAGTATAAAACCATCTAAGTAGTTAAATGGAAAGACCTCAGATTCATTCAGATGTTTTAATTTAACCTTAAAAACAATGTTAAGTAACAAAGATTGAATGCTTAAACCTTACAAGTGTTTATCCTACATTAGCACACTGTAGCCTCCTCTCTAGTCTCCTCCTGGTTCCACTCTCCTTCCCTCTTCTCTCCTGCCCATTCCCCTCCCCCAGTCCACTGAAAGGGAGAGTCCTCTTCCTGTATTATCTGATCCCTGCCTATCAGGTCCCATCAGGACTGCCTGGATCCCCTTCCTCACTGATCACATAACCAGGAAGAAGTAATCAAGAAGCAGACAACAGAGTTAATGTCAGAGACTGTGTCTTCTCCCATTGCTGGGAACCCACATGGAGACTGAGCTGCCTATGGGCTACATCTGAGCAGGGTCCTCTCCATACATGGTCTCTGACGGTCCTCTTGAGCCCACCTTTTTGTTTGTTTTTTTGGTCTCCTTGTGGAGCTCCTGTGTCCTCCACATATTTCTATCTCCTTTTTCCATAAGATTCCCTGCACTCTGCCCAAAGTTTCTCTATAAGTCTCAGCATCTGTTTTCATACCTTGCTGGGTAGAGTCTTTCAGAGGTCCTCTATGTTAGTTTCCTGTCCTGTTCCCCATCTTCTCCCACTTCCAATGTCTACCCTGTTTGCCCTTCTGAATGAGGATTAAGCCTCTTCCTTAGGGTCCTCTTTGTTGCTTAGCTTCTTTAAGACTACAGATTTTAGTATGTTTTTCCTATATTGTATGGCTAATGTCTGCTTATAACTGAGTTTATGCCATGTGTGTTTTTCTGGTTCTGGTTTGCCTCACTCAGGATGTTGTTTTCTATTTCCATCCAATTGCCTGTGATTTTCATGATTTCCTTGTTTTAATAGCTGAGTAGTATTCAATTGTGTAAATGTACCACAATTTCTGTATCTGTTCCTCCACTGAGGGACACCTGGAAACAGCCTAGATGTTCCTCAACCCAAAAATGGATACAGTTTCTTTGATTTTCATTTTTTAGATCAAAAGTGCATATATGTATTATTATATAATTTTTATGAGAAAGTATTATCACCACCCATGGACAGTATTGATTTTCAGATTAAGTTTGCCTTGAATTTAAAAACAACTGCATCAGATAGATATGTGACTTAGTAAGTGTAAAGTAGTGAAAACTCCCATGACTCTAATGACTAAAAGTTACATGCATCATAGAAAATGCAAGTATAAATATAGACCTACAATACAAAAATATAAAAATATTTTGATATTTATATTGTGTGTATATTATAAAAATAGAACTATTTCTGACATGAACACAATGACGGTCTCCTTTATCGCCCCCGAGGGAAGAATAGTCTTACTAGGTCTTACTAGTCTTACTAGTCTTACTAGATGCAAAATGATATTTAGATAATATATTTCCACATTGGAAGTATCCTGTAGTTAATGGAAGCTGGAAAATATTTTTTAATTAATTTTTATCTTTTTATATTTATCACAGGTTATTTACTTTGTATCCCAGCTGTAGCCCCCTCCCTCGTTCCCTCCCAACCCCACCCTCCCTTCAGTCATCTCCTCCCTACCCCTTTCCAAGTCCACTGCTAGGGGAGGTCTTCCTCCCCTTCCATCTGACCCTAGCTTATCAGGTATCTTCAGGACTGGCTGCCATGTCCTCCTCTGTGACCTAGTAAGACTATTCTTCCCTCGGGGGTGATAAAGGAGACCATCATTGTGTTCATGTCAGAAATAGTTCCTGTTCCCCTTACTAGGGAAAACCTACTTGGATACTGAGCTATCATGGGCTACATCCGAGCAGGGGTTCTAGGTTATATCCACTCATGGTCCTTGGTTGGAGAAACAGTCTCATAGAGGGCCCCTGCACCCTGATATGTTTTGTCCTTGTGTATCCCATGTCCTCTTCCGGTCATATTACCTCCGCCTTTTATCGTATGATTCCCTGCATTCTGCCGAACGTTTGGTTATGAGTCTCCGCATCTGCTTTGATACAGAGTCTGCTAGGTATACTCTTACAGAGGCCCTCTGTGGTAGGCTCCTGTATTGTTAATTGTTTTCTCCTACATCCAAAGTCCATTCCATTTGTTTTTCTAAGTGAGGATTGATCATCTTACCCTGGGTCCTCTTTCTTGTTTATCTTCTTTAGGTGTACATATTTTAGTATTTTTATACTATCTTATAGGTCTATATAAGTGAGTATACACCATGTGTGTCTTTCTGCTCTTGGGATACCTCACTCAGGATGATCTTTTCTAGATCCCACCATTTGCCTGCAAAATTCATGATTTTCTTGTTTTTAATTACTGAGTAGTATTCCATTGTGTAAGAGAACCACAATTTCTGTAGTAGACAGCTCAACTGTGCCCTCTAGCCACGTTTCAAATTCTGCACTCAGAGGTTACATTTAATGAAACTCCTGTTACATGGCTCACCAAATTGCTTACAAATCCAAACATAAAGTGGCAGTGTACCAGAGGTGGTGGTGAAACACCACAGACTCAGTACTACATGATAGGAAACATCAATCAAGAATGATTTCAGGAATCACCTAAAAATTATACAAATAACTTTCCTAAGAAAATGTAAGACCAGAGATTTAGATAGATAGATAGATAGATAGATAGATAGATAGATAGATAGATAGAGAGATGGATAGAAAGACAGAGAGATAAGATAGACAGAATACCATGAAACTCATCCCAACTTTCTTTTTTTGCAAAATTACCACTTGTGAGTGATGGATGTATTTTTGTAGAATAACGATTTCTTGTTCCTAATATTTAATTTTTAAAGTTTTCTACCTTTGTAAAAAATTTGACTTTAAACTTACATATCATATGATGGCAGTATTTTTATTACTAAAAAAACTGGCATGATTTTTTGAGAATGATGCTCACTTTTCTGCTAGAGATGGTAACGTGATTAGAGGTCAGTTATAACCATGCATATCCCAAAGGCATTAATTTTAGAGAAAATGTGAAATATCTACCTTTGTAACCTAATTTTTTTCCAGGGGTATGTATGTATGTGTGTCCCTCCCCTGATATTTCACAGATATACATACATGCATATATATGTGCTATATATATATATACATATATATATGTCATGTTATATATATATAAATATAACATGTACTAAAGCACAGACTACTGTAAATTTAGAAATGGTCTTTTATGTTAATTGGGCGCTGGGTTTTGTTGCTGCTTTGTTTCATTTCATTTTGTTTTGTTTTCTCTCACTGATGTGGTAAAATGCTTGATAGAGCAACCATGGAAAAATGTATCTGGGCTTACAGTTGCAGGGAACAGTTTTTTTGTGGACAAAAAGGCAGAACTTGTGTCAACTGGCGCTCAGCTTCCACCCCCTTCTGCTTTAGTCCATACCTAGGGTTGTCTTCCGCTCTAATGAGGTAACCTAGAAAAATCCCCCTCAGGAGTACCCAGACACCTCCAAGGTGAGTCTAGATCTTGTCAAGGTAGCAACCTACGCGAACCATCAGAGTATTGTTGACCATTTATTTTAATACTTGCTTCTTCAGAAAATGACAGTGAAGAAATTACTTGATCAAGTTTGAAGGAGTTAGTGAAAACAGTAGAGTTGATGCTACCGTCCTGTGACAGTTCCTCTGTACTCCACTATAGTGCATCAGGAATCATTTTGTCATCCTCAAGACTACGGGAAAACTATTTTAGTATATCTATTTGTCTTTGTAGAAAACTATATTTTTTTCTGTTCTTTCTTCAAACTTGATACTCAAAATTTGAACAGAATTGTCGATATATGAAATTTTAGTCCTATGAATAGAGAGAAAGCGCTTCATCCTTAATTGAATAAAAATGCATACACTTTTTGAATTATAAAGTACTATTTTGATGGTATTTTTTAATCTATGAACAGGTTTCAACAAACTCTGACTTATAATAGAAGGTGTAAGCTGAACTTGACATTCTATGATAGTAACAGATGACAAGACAAAATGTGAAAAATCGCATTATTGAGCTAAGCTGTCTAAGAAAAAAAAAGCCACGGGAAGAAAATGTACTGATGCAAGCATGATTGATTTTTAGTACATGATAATATGAAAACAGGAAAGATATTTAAAAGAAATATTTCAGACTAGTTGACATGTTCTATCCTGATAGACTATTATATAATTTGTTGTTATCATGTCAATGTCCTCTGTATCAACACTAGTTTACAACTATTAACAGGGATATCTAAAAAGTACTGTGTTTAATAATGCAAAGAAGTGATTCATATATATATATATATATATATATGCACAGGATATACAGTATTCATTCAGACTATAAAACAAGCTACAAAGCAAATAGTATCATTTCTCTGACATGTGAGCTGTTGCTTCCAAAGACAATGGGATTAGATAGAAGCCAGGAAATCTACTATCAGAATTTGTGTTCTTTATCGGTACATTCATGAAAAACTTCTAATTAGTCATTTACAAGTCTTCAGAACATGTGCATTGTAAGTCGCTGCAGAGGGTCTCAAAGTGAAATAAATTTGTATGTAATAACATTAATCCAACTTTAGAAAAATAAATATTAATCTGAACAAGTTCATTAAGATTTTCTTTCTAGTATCTACATATGCTGAATAAGAAAGAGGAGAAATTTCACATAGGTCACTTTTAACCTGAATTAAAGGTAAGAAAATGGCTATTGAATCTATCTTGATCTTCATTTTCTGGAGGAGTACGAAAAAGAAAATATAGTTGGACAGACAGGGATGGACTTAAAGTCTCAGTGTACTTTTCAAGGTGACATCAGGACAAATGCACCTTCCAAGTCTGTATGCCTAATGAACTGTAGGTTTGGGGAAAACCTGACCAGGCAACTTCCAGAGAAAAAGGCAGAGATAAAGGGAGACAGAGGGAGAAGCCTGAGAGCCCTGTGCTGTTGGGTCTCCTGTGTATAGATTCTGGCCCTCTGAAAAGGTTCAAATGGCCAGCACATGTGGAGTGTCTCATTCAGCCTACGATCTCACAGTAGACACAGACATTTGTGAATTAGTCACAGGGCCCTGATGCAGATCAGTTATCAGCCACTCCGGCACAAACCATGGGATGTTGTAGGTAGAGGTCAGATGTGGACAGACATACATTTATGTGCAAATTAAATAATGAGTCTTGAACATTAAAACAAGTAGAAACTAAGAAATAGGAAGTGGAAGTGTCTCAACATGCAGCACTTTTAAGTCTATAAACTATAAGTATTTTTATCTCTTAAAAAAATTCCCAATCAATTACCGGCGATTTCAAATGCACTACACCACTATCCAAATCAAACTTTGACCTTTTAGATAGATCAGAGAAACCTGAAAATGCTGAATGCTGAACAGATTCCTGCAGCTATATAAACAAACTACAAGGAAAAAAAATTGTTACAGTCACAATTCATAACACTTTTAATAAATTATCAGTGTAGCATATGGAATCATCTATGATTTAAGAAAATTTTAAATTTTGCCTCTTAGAGATTTTCTCCACAAACTGTAATTATCATTTGCTATTTCGCTCTATGTATTTTTCAGTTTTACATGCTTTACTTTTACCATAAATCTGTCTTTCCTCCTAACAAGAATGTATTATTGTTTAAATATTAATCTAAAAATGCTAATATATATGACATGCTTTCCAAATTAATAAATTAATAGCTCACCATCATGAACTATAATGCAGTTCAAGTTTCATAACAAAAAAAATGTGTGTACTCAAAAACTAAGCCCCAGGATCATGAAAATTTTTGATTCCTAGTAATGCCATTAAGAATAAAATGATTTCAAGAGTATGGGGACTAAATCACAATTTCTTGTCAATAATTTAGCTGCTTCTGACCAATGAATACCTCAGCTTTAGACTGTTATCCAATGGCAGCAGCTTTTGACTTTCAGTTAATATTAGTCACGCTACGCCTTTGTAGCACGGTGACTTACACTATCACCACTTCAAGGATACAGAGACCTCCGTGATGAATATTCACTAGCAATTTAGGGAGGCGTAGAGAAATGTAGTGATCTATCCATAGTACTGCCTTTGATAGTATCTGTTGCTTGTTTTAATAGATACTCTGTTTTTTTCAAAATCTCAAAAATAAATTGACTTTCATAATAATGTCAAAAGTAGAACATGCTGAATGTTTATTTCCTTAAGAATCAGATAGGAAAGTGTTAACATGAATATGCAGTGAATATGAATGCCCAAGTTCTTCCTACATGGGAAAAAAATTCAGGCTTTTTGGCCTTAAATCATACAAATAAAAGGTATGGGGTTGTGTGTGTGTGGGGGGGGGAATAACACCCTTAGTTCTGCAATTAATAAAACATTGTAATCTTAGTTGTCAGAGCTGTCAGCATCGCTCCAAAGCTCTGGTCCAACTTACTAATTTAGTATGTTTACTAGAAAATAAAAATCAGCATTCTATGAGCTTCAAGCTTGAATGATACTATTGCATTTTTTTAAAGATTGTCTTTAAGAATCATTAGAATAAAGCATTCTCACTGTGTATGTTTTACAACCAAGACTAAAAAGTACAACATAAGTGCCTCTCCTGGAAAAGAAGTAATGGAATATTCTTCCCTTTAGCTTTTCCTATGTCTAATAAACATTCATCAGGTATAAACACAAATCAGAAAATGTCCTGTTATCGCAGGTCCTGTATAATATTTTGATTTTGTTTTTGGCTACTTGTAGGATTAATATATATAATACAATTAATATAGTTTATCATACATAGTTGATATTATATATATGCATATATATGTATACATATCAAACCAAGAGCCTAGAAATCCTACCAAAGAAGTGCTAAGTTTACAAAGCTACTTGGAAATAACAGAAACTGTGAGACACAATCTCCTATAAATCATTCGAAAATTCCCTGTTTGTTAAGTAAGTGTACAAAGGTCTCAGAGGGCACATGACTCTTTTCATCTGTCAGCTAAATCTTTGCATTGTGCAATAAACATGGCTGGAAAAACTTAAATGCTATAAAATGGGAAAATGGCTCTGCAAACTACTCTTCACATAAACCTTGAGAGACAACAAGAGATATTTGAAATTCGATATGAATTCATTTTTATAAAAGCCAACCTCTTTCAAGTAACAATATCTGGTTGAACTGACTGAGAGATTCCAATATGAAGTAACATAATCCAACCTATACTTAGCCTCAGAAAACAAACCTAACAATCATCACAACACTGATGTTATTCAATCCTGTAAGTTAAGAGTTTCCCATAGCGAGTAGCTATCCACCCAGGCTCAGATTCCCATAGGAAGCAAGAAGCTGGGCTGTAGTTACGGCAACCTCTGCCTCACCCCCACCACAGTCTGCTCTACCACCAAGCAGCAGCCCCTTCTGTACATGGCGTGATGAACCACAGCTCGACACGTTCATTCCTTCAGCCCATGATCTAATCATTCCCGTATTTCAATTAAATTATCTCTTGATTTAAATATTAGCACAAAATCCGTAGTGACAGTTAGTTCCAAAAGTTCAAAATTTCCATCAAGAGACATCTGTACCTCCAGCTTCTTTCCAGTGCTGATTTTATGTAGAAAATCAAATTATGTGCTTCAAAGGGTTAACCTTTTTTTGGTTTTCAAATTGTGGTTTCTTTGAAACATATCCCTACTTAACATCTGCAAACTTTCTTAATTCCTGCCATGATGGCTCTTACTTTTTCAAGTACACGGCTTCTGCCCCATTAGATGGAGTCCGAAGGGCAGTCCATAGAGACACTGTCTCCACACACGGCACTTAGGAACACTTTGCTTATAAGCTGGTTCCATGAAGCATGTTCGAACCGTGTGCAACAGGTCCACCTATTGTGTAAACACAAGCTCCTAACACCACAACAGGAACGAGAGACCCTGTTCCTGACAACAGCACAGTAACCACACCAACTCTTGCAGTTGCAATCATTATTCTTTCGAGATACGGGAAGCTGGCCGTGATGTCTAATCAAGAGAAGTTTGCGTTACTCAGGCCCTCCCACAGCCTGCACCGTAAGTGCAATGTTGGGTAAGGAACTGTGTGACATCCCGGGTGTACACGCCTTTCATGGACTTGGTGCACATGCCTGGCTTTAGTGCTCAGTGGACGACAGGAAGAGCACTTTTCGCTAAGGTCTGACAAGTCCTTATCCTTAAGTTCCCTATTGCTTTTGCTGTCTGTTCCCAAAGCCATCACAGTAAAACCAGTGGCAATCTAAGATGTCTAGGTTTTGCCATGTCAGTGTGAAATCAGATTAAAAACACACCTCCGAACTAGGAGACGGTGCCACGTTGATTTCCAGTCCCCTGGGAGGGCAGCGAGTAGGCACTTAGAGGGGATGGATTTCATGCGCCCTGCACTGTTAGATCTAGTTACAGTGTATTAAGTTATGTCTAATAGGAAGACACTGTCTGCTTGAGTGTTTTATCACAAAGTGATGTTACTAAGCGTATCAAGTATTCCCACGATTTCCTTGGCTTCTTTGATTTTACCTCCCTTTGTTAGGAACGGACCACAAGGAGAAATATTGCAGGAACAACACCCAGGCGGCACATGATGCCAACCACCAATGTTGTTTCCCGTGCAGTGTGTGCATCATAAAGTCAAGCTTTCTTACAAAGCTACACATTTGCTCCAGTTAGAACACCGCCTCTTCCCTGGCTAAGCAACACCAGCATGCTCCAATGTGTCTCCGAGCGTGCAGCATCTTGCTTTGTGCAGCTGGGGATAACGGATTGTTGGTCTCCAGGCATCCATCACCTACAACACTGGCAAACTCAACAAGGGTTTCAGTGGCTGGCTGGCAAGGGAAACAATGTGCTCTGAGCTGCAGAGATCCGAGGAGTGAAGGAAAGGTTCCAGGGAGCAGCCAGCAGAAGGGAGAGGAAGGAAGCCCTGTACTCTTACCTCCACATTGAAATACTGCTCCGTTCCGCAGACCGTAGCACATAAAATCCAAAGCAAGGATTGCAAGAAAAACACCCCCGAACGATGCACGAAATCCAACCTTTTTCCAGTGCTGAATGTGAGTAAGATCATAGTGAACTGTGCCTCAACGAACAGACGAGCTCCCCTGCGTTTTCTCCCTCTTTCCCAATGCCCACTCCCTCGTTTCCTTTCAAAAGAAAAAAGAAGAAAAAAGGAAAAAAAAAAAAAAAAGTCCAGGGGTGGGTAGGGAGCTTGCAGGTTCACCAACCCGTGCAGGGGAGGAGATCAGCGCCAGGCTCAGCTGCTTGGGAGGAGCGGAGGAAAAGCAGGGTCAGCGGCGGCAAGTGTTCACCATCCTCACCCGGCCGTCGCCCGGAACGTGGCGCCCAAGTTCACCCGCGGTTCCGATTCCCAGCGCCGCCGAGTCGCAGCCGCCGCCTCCAGCCCGTGCGTCCTCCGCCTTCTCCACCTCCTACGCCGCCGCCGGTGCCCCCAGTTTCTGCGGGAAGGGCCTCAGCCGCTCCCAGCCCACTGCCTCTGCTGCTCCTTCCCTCCTCTCCGCTCCCCTCCAGAATGTTCATCCGTAATCTACATAACTCCTCCTTCTCGGGGTCTGCGAGGCTCCTGGGGGCCCCGCGCGCGCACACACTCCAACCACAGGCGCGCGCGCTAGGTCACACACACACACACACACACACACACACACACACACACGCACACGCACGCTAACACACCGGCACACAGCACCCTCGGCTGGAAACACACGCAGGCGCGCTTCTTAAAGGAGAAGGCTCATAAAGGATGGCTCTTAGAGATGCATGGCGCATTGGATAGGTACCCGGCCCTCGTGAAGGGCTCTTGTGGGTGATGGTGACGAACTGTTTTTCTTATTACCTGCCCCCATCCAGAAGTCTGATACCTAAAGCGGGAATCCGCCCCTACATCTCTCTCGTCCCTGCCCTCCCATCTAAAAGCACGCGCTCCCCTCCCCAACCACAGCTTGGGTGGAGTTTGGGCTGTGGACTTGGGTAGAAGCTGGGGAGCAGCAGCCGAGGCCTGCTCTTGAAGAGTATTCAGCATCTTAGAGAGGTTCAGAAAGATCCCTACCGCTGGAAATCGGAACAGCAACCAGGTTCGGGTGTGTTGCTTGGTGGAAGTGGCGTGGGTCAGTTATCATGGCTGATTAAGTTTGTAAGATACAGATGGCAAATACCTGCCATCAAAAACTTTGTTAGGATTCCCTAATGGTGTGCCCTGGTATCGCCTAGGATCATTGTATTCTGCCTTATAGGCTCAGGGAATAGGCACAGATCTTGGCTAGTCCAGTCAAAACCAGAATCTGCATGAAACTGGCATCTTCAAAGGAGTGGTGGACACAAGTAAACACTGGGACTCCAAAGACTTGGTCCTTAACACTTCTGAGAAAAGAGGTGGAGACACTGGGCAGCAGGCAGCTGTGGGGCAAGGGCCAGAGCTGAGGATAGAGAGAGACCCACCACCCCCAGCAGGGGGAGTGAACAGCTGAGGAAGACAGGAGGAAGATGCTAGCAGCAGATTAGAGGGGGTTGGGGAACCTGCAGCCCAGAGAACTGCAGGAGCAAGGAGGAGGTTATTGGCATGCCAGGCTGGAAAACAGGGCCAAGGAACTACAGAAAAGGCTGAAAAAAAAAAAAAAAAAAAAAAAAAAAAAAAA
>REGO01000048.1:354431-373864 GCA_010120015.1 Rhombomys opimus
TTTCAAGTCTCTGAAGAAAGAATTAGAAGAAGATATGAGAAGATGGAAAGATCTCCCATGCTCATGGCTTGGCAGGATTAACATAGTAAAAATGGCCATCTTACCAAAAGCATTCTACATATTTAATGCAATTCCCATCAAATTGCAACACAATTCTTTACAGACCTGGAAAGAAAAACTTTCAACTTCGTATGGAATAACAAGAAACCCAGAATTGCTAAAACAATCCTCTACAATAAAAGATCTTCTGGAAGTATCTCCATCCCTGATCTCAAGCTGTACTATAGAGCAACAGTGATAAAAACTACATGGTACTGGCATAGAAACAGAATGGTGGATCAATGGAACCGAACAGAAGACCCAGAAATAAACCCACACACTTATGGACACCTGATTTTTGACAAAGATGCCAAAACCATACAATGGAAAAAAGATAGCAACTTCAACAAATGGTGCTGGTCCAACTGGATGTCTCCATGTAGAAAGATGAAAATAGATCCATACTTATCACCCTGCACAAAACTAAGTCCAAGTGGATCAAAGACCTCAACATAAAACCAGACACATTAAATCGGCTAGAAAAAAAAGTGGGGAACAGCCTAGAACTCATTGACAAAGGAGACAGCTTCCTGAACAGAACATCAACAGCACAGGCTCTAAGAGCAACAATCAGTAAATGGGACCTCGTGAAACTGAAAAGCTTCTGTAAAGCAAAGGACACCGTCATCAAAACAAAGCGACTGCCTACAGATTGGGAAAGAATCATCACCAACCCTTCATCTAACAGAGGACTCCTCCAGTTATCTTGATTTTGTGGTGCATGATGTACAGAGGTCAAAGCTATCCCAGAAGTGTGTGAAGGCTTGCAAACTAGGGAAGAAAAGACATAATGGATTTTATATCCCTACATCCCTGGAAGAATTCCTGTCGTTACTTGTCATGTGTCATCAAGACCTGGCCATTCCTTAAACAGTACCCTAACATCTTTCCCAGTGACTTTAGGAGGACAACAGCATGTAACAGGTTTTGTGGATGTTCAAATTCTAACTTGTTCTCTCATTTCCCACTTTACTAAGAAAGAGGTTCTTCCCCCTTAAGATTTTATCATGTACTTCCATTCTGATTAGTTTTTCAGATCTGTTTCCTCACTCTTAAATCCAGTTCTTTGATCTCAGTTTTCTATTATCATTTTCACTTAAAACTCAGCATGTCCTCAAACAAGCTTACCACTTTTTGTTTATGTTGTTTTTGTTTGTTTGTTCTTAGTTTCCTCCTTTCAGCCTAGGTCCACTAACTGACAAATCTTTGACTGTACCTTTGACTCTTATGTAGATTTGTGTCCAGCATCGAACCAGAAGCCAGTGGCTATGGAGTCATTTTGCAATTCATTTCTTTACCTTTACTGCAGTTCAGTGTCATCGCTCTAAATTCATGTCCTTTTACAGTTCATTTGCAACATCTCTATCATGCCCTGTATCATATATTCTTTGTTTTTTGTTTGTTTCCAATTTTCCTGCATGCCAAACCACTGGGACAAACCACTGGGACATCTCATTTCATAACCCGGTTCACACAGCTGCACATTCTAAAATTGAAAGACTATTTTTAAAGTCCTCTTCCTAAGTTCATTAACAATGGTGAAAGGATTGGAAATCAGTGTTCTCCAACATTAAGTCATGTGAAGAGTATATTAGGGAAAGTGGATTTTGATTTGTATTATATGCTTTTGATTGCCTAATGTAATTATTATAAATGACTTTAGATATGTGAGTAAATACTATGAAAAAAAAAACAACTCATTTTAAGAAGCAGTTCCATTGCTGTTTTAGCAGTGCTATACAAGTAATTATGATAGTATAAAGTTCAAGACTGTTCTTGATTACTCATTGTGTCATGATAAAGACAGTACTGGCGAGAAATAACAATCATAATGAAGGAGGTTGGTCCAGTAGGAGAACTGAGAATCTCTTTAGGTAATTATGTGGCACTAGGAACTTTATTATCCCTGAATTCATTGTCTTTATAGAACGGAATTCCATATTCTTACAGTATTTGTGAAAAATTAAATCTGATGTCTCTGCAAAATATCCAGGAAATTTGTAACTATAAAACATCAGTGATAATTCCAACATGTTTCTATCACCAAATATGCATATAGCATGTGGGCAGAAAGGACCAAATGGGAATGGTTACTGTTCTGAGTGAAAACATGTTAGAAAAAACAACTGCTTTGCTATTAATTGGCATAAAATTCCAATTAATGATATGCTAAAACATGGCAAAGTTTATTATCATTCAGCAAAAGAAAATGAACTGCAGAGTGTCAAGTTTTAATATTTTTATAGAAATAGAATTAGCTCTCTTTAAACTATTATACACTGTATTAAGTCAAAGTTTTATTAGTTCACAGGCAATGAGAAGAAAATAGAAAACAGAATGGAAATTAGATTTGACTTTCATTAAAAATCATAAAATGACAATGAAAATTTATAATGTAAAACTGAAAATTTTTCATTAAAGTAGGAGTATTGGATTGAAATCTAAAGTGGGGGAGTTCATGAAACCTCTTATGAGCCAATTTCCAACAATAATGAAAAACAAGCATCTAAGTTAAATACTCTTTATTATTCTTTTTAGAACAAAAATAAAAGTAAATTAATCCATATCAGCACCCTTAACATTCGAGAAAGATAGAATAAAAAGAGCAAATAGAAGATATTCTTAGGTATAGCATGTTTGTGTTTTCATTGTACATTTTTCATTCTGAATTTTTTTTAAGTTTATTTACTTTACATACCAAGGGTGCCTCCTCCCTATGCTCCTCCCAGTCTTTCTTCCCCCTTCCTTCCTCTTCCCCTCTCCCTTTACCCCAGGAAACTGTAGCTCTCCTCCCTGCCCCATATCAACCCTCCCCAGCACATCCACTGAAGCCAGGAAAGGCAGCCCTGCCAGGTGGATGTGAGGTGACTCTGCCAGGCAACAGAGTCGATGTTAGAAACAGCCCCCCTCCACTCTCCAGGTGATCCACATGAAGACCAAGCTGCCCAACAACCATGTATGTGCAGGGGGCCTAAGTCCAGACCATGCATGCTCCTTAGCTGATGTCTCAGCCTCTGTAAGCCCCTTGGGTCTGGGTTAGTTGTCTCTGTTCATCTTCTTAAGGGGTTCCTTTCACATCTAGTTACTTCCGTCTTTCCCCCAACACTTCCATAAGAACGCTGGAGCTTTGTCCCATGCTTGGCTGCAAGTCCAAGCATCTGTCTTCATCTGCTGCTGGGTAAGCCTCCCAATCAGTCAAGTTAGGCATAGCAGAGCACAGCAGAGCACAAAAGAACACAGCAGGGCAGGCAGGGCAGGCAGGGCAGGCAGGGCAGGCAGGGCAGGCAGGGCAGGCAGGGCAAGGCAGGGCAGGCAGGGCAGGCAGGGCAGGCAGAGCAGAGTGTCATTAACAGTGTCAGAGGCTGGCTATCTATTGTGGCTCTCAGGTTGGGCCAGTCATTGATTGGACATTTTATCAATCTCTGTTCCCTTTTTCCTGTGCTTCTTGTAGGCAGAGTAATTTTTTGGATCAAAGTTTTTATGTGTGGGTTATTGTTCTCCCCCCTCCACTGGTCCTGCCTAACTAGGAGGTGGTCACTTCAGTCTCCATGCCCCCTTCTACTTTTAGGAATCTCAGCTAGAGTCACAGCCCAGCCGCATCCTTCTAGGAACCTACCTTGCCCTGGGCCTACAGTTTGTCAAAGAAAGAGATGACACCCCTCCCCGGTTTTCCTTTTTGTTTTCAGCCCTCTCAGCTCCCATCCCAATTCTCCCTACATCTGATCAACATCCTTGTTTCCCTCCCAGTCCCACCTCCTGCCCAGTTTTCTCTTTTCATCCACTGCTGCTGTCTATTCTATTTCCTCTTTGAGTAACATTCTAGCATCTTCCCTTGGACTCTTCATATCACTTAGCTTCTCTGAATCTGTAGATTGTAGTATGGTTATCCTGTACTATATGTCTAATATCCACTCATAAGTGAGTATATACCACTTATATACTTATAAAGAGTGTCTTTCTGGGTCTGAGTTACCTCACTCAGGATGATCTTTTCTAGTTCCATCCATTAGCCTGCAAATTTCATGATTTCTTTGTTTTTAATTGCTGAGTAGTAGTCAATTGTGTAAATGTACCACAATTTCTATATCAATCCTCAATTGAGAGGCATCTGGGTTGTTTCCAGATTCTGACTATTACAAATAAAGTTGCTATGAACATGGCTGAATAAATGTCCTTGTTGCATGGTTGAACATCTTTCAAATATGTGCCCATGGGTGGTATAGGTGAATCTTGAGGTAGCACTAGTTCTAATTTTCTGAGAAAGTGCCAGATTGATTTCCAGAGATGTTGTTCAAGTTTGCATTTCCACAAACAATGGAAGAGTGTTCTTCTTTCTCCACAATCATACCAGCATTTTATATTACTTGAGATTTCAATCTTAGCCATTCTGAGTGCAGTAAGATGGAATCTTAGAGGCATTTTGATTTGCAATTTTCTGATGACTGAGTACATTGAGCATTTCTTTAAGCATGTCTCAGCCATTCCAGACTCTTCTACTGTGAATTCTGGATTTATCTATGTACACCATTTTTTGATTGGATTATTTGATTTGCTGGTTTTTCATTTTTTTACTTCTTTATATATTTTGCATATTAGCCCTCTCTCTGATGTAAGTTTGGTGAAGATCTTTTCCTACTCTGTAGACTGCCATTTTGTTCTGTTGATAGTATCCTTTGACTTACAGAAGCTTATCAGTTTCATGAGGTCCCATTTATTGATTGTTGATCTCAAAGCCTGAGCTGTTGGTGTTCCATTCAAGCGGTCTCTTATGTCAATGAGATTCTTTTTTCAGATATTTTTTCCTACTTTGCTATCTAATAGATTCAGAGTCTCTGGTTTTATGCCAAGGTCTTTGATCCACTTGGATTTGTGTTTTGTGCAAGGTGATAAATTGAGTCAATTTTCATTTTTCTGCATGTAGACATCCAGTTAGTCCAGTTCCATTTGTTGAAGATGCTGTCTTATTTCTATTGTATGGCTTTGGCTTTGTTGAAATTCAAGAGCCCGTAGGAGGGCGTGTTCATTTCTGGGTCTTTGGTTCAGTTCCATTGATCAACCTGTTTCTATGCCAATACCATGCAGCTTTTATTAATATTGCCATGTAGTATAACTTGAAATCAGAGATGTTGATACCACCAGAAGTTCTTCTATTGTACAGAATTGTTTTGGCTAGCTTGAGTCTTTTACTTTTACATATAAAGATAATGGTTGCTCTTTCCACGTCTGGAAAAAAATGTGTTGGAATTTTTTTGGGGAATTGCACTGAATCTGTATATGGCTGTTTGTAGTATAGCTATTTTTACTATGTTTATCATACCAACCCACAAGCATGGGAGGTCTTTCCATCTTCTAAAATCTTCCTCAATTTCTTCCTTCAAAGACTTAAAGTTCTTGTCGTACATGCCTTTTACTTGCTTGATTAGAGTTACACCAAGATATTTTATATTATTTGTGGCTATTGAGAAAGGAGGTTGTTTCCCTATTTTGTTTCTCAGCCCTTTTGTCACTTGTATAAACTAGGGCTACTGACTTTTTTTTTAGAATTTTACCATTCTTTATTTTTAATTTTATTAATTACAGTTTATTCACTTTGTATCCCCCATGTAGCTCCCTCTCCCTCCGCTCCCAAATATTTTATGGAGTATTTTTTTTTTCATCAAAGTTCATAAGGGAGATTGGTCTGAAATTCACTTTCTTTGTTGGGTCTTTGTGTCATTTAGATATCAGGGCGACTGTGGCCTCATAGAATAAGTTTGGCAATGTTCCTTCTGTTTCTATTTTGTGGAATAACTTGAGGAATATTGGTATTAGTTCTTCTTTGAAAGTATGGTAGAATTCTGTGTTAAAACCTCCTGGTCCAGGGATCTTTTTTTTTGGGGGGGGATGCTTTTGGTAGCTGCTTCTATTTCCTTAGGGTTTATAGGTATATTTAAATTTTTAACCCGATCTTGATTTAACTTTGGTAAGTGGCATCTATCAAGAAAAATTATCCATTTCATTTAGGTTTTCCAATTTTGTGGGGTACAGTTTTTTGAAGTAAGATTTAATGATTCTTTGTATTTCTTTATTGTCTGTTGTTATAGCCCCCTTTTTATTTTTTATTTTGTTAATTTCAATACTCTCTCTCTCTATCTTTTAGTTAGTTTGGCTAAGGGTTTGTCTATCTTTTTTATTTTTCTCAAATATCCAGCTCTTGGTTTTGTTGATTCTTTGTATTATTCTCTTTGTTTCTATGTTATTGATTTCAGCCTTGAGTCTGATTATTTTCCATAGTCAACTCCTCTTGGGTACGTTTTCTTTCTTTTTGTTCTAGAGCTTTCAGGTGAGCTGTTAGTTTGCTAGTATAAACTCTCTCTACTTTTATTATGAAGGCACTTGGTGCTATGAACTTTCCTCTTAGCACTGTTTCATTGTGTCTTATAAGTTTGAGTATGTTGTGCCTTCATTTGCATTTACTTCTAGAAAGTCTTTAATTTCTTTTTTTCTTCCCTGACCCAATGGTCATTAAGTAGAGAGGTGTTCAGTTTCCATGATCTGTAAGCATTCTGTTGTTCCTTGAAATATAGCTTTAGTCCATGGTGATCTGATAGAATACAAGGTGTTATTTCAGTTATCTTGAATTTGTTTTGGCTTGCTTTGTGAATATGTGGTCAGTTTTGGAGAAAATTACATGAGGTGCTGAGAAGGTTTTTTTGTGTGTGTGTGTTTTGATGAAATGTGCTGTAAATATTTGTTAGGTCCAATTGACTCCTAATATCAGTTAGTTTTGTTATTTTTATGTTTACTTTTAGTCTCAATGATCTGTCCAGTGGTGAAAGAGATGTGTTGAAGTCTCCTACTATTAATGTGTGACGTTTGATGTGTAATTTAAACTTTAATAATGTTTCTTTTACAAACACGGGTGCGCTTGAATTTGGGGTATATATGTTCAGAAGTAAGATGTCATCTTGGCTGATTTTTCCTTTGATGAGCATGAAGTGCCCGTCCCCATTTCTTTTGATTAATTTTGGTTGCAAGTTTGTTCTAGTAGATATTAGAATAGCTACCCCAGCTTGCTACTTGTGTCCATCTGCTTGGAAAACCTTTCTCCAGCCCCTTTATTCTGAAGTCTATCATTATTGCAGAGGGTGTTTATTTATGAAACAGAACAATGGGTCCTGTTGATGTATCCATTCTCTTAGCCTGTGTCTTTTGGTGTGAGAAGTTGAGGTCATTGATGTAGAGATAGTAATGACCAGTGGCTGTTAATTCCTGTTATTTTGGTGTTGCTTGTGGAAGAAAGAGAGAGAAAGAGTGAGAGAGAGAGGGAGAGAGGGAGAGAAAGAGAGAGAGAGGGGTAGCAGTGCCTCCTCTCTTTTGGTTTTGCTGTTGTGGGAGTATTTATTTCCTATGTTTTCCTGGGTGTGATTATCCTCCTGGGGTTGGAGTTTACTTTTAGCATCTTCTGTAGGGCTGGGTCTGTGGATAGTATATTGTTTAAATGTGTTTCTGTTATGGAATATCTTGTTTTCTCCATCTATGGTAATTAAAAGTTTTGCTGGGTACAGTAGTCTAGGCTGACATCTGTGGTTTCTTACTGTTTGTATGACATCTGCCCAAGCCCTTCTTACTTTGAGAGTTTCTGATGAGAAGTCAGGTATAATTCTGATAGGTTTGCCCTTATATGTGACTTGATCTTTTTCTCTTCCAGCTTTTAATATTCTTTCTTTGTACATTAAGTGTTTTGATTATTATGTGCAGGAGGATTTTCTTTTCTAGTCCTATCCACTTGGTGTTCTGTAGGCTTCTTTTATGTGTATAGACATCTCTTTATTTAGGTTGGGAAAGTTTTCTTCTATGATTTTCTGGGCCTTGGATCTTGGTGTCTTCTCCTTCTACTATTCCTATTATTCTTAGTTTTGATCTTTTCATACTGTCCAAGATTTCTTGGATGTTTTATGTCAGGAACATTTTAGATTTAACATTTTCTTTGACTGATGTATCGAGATTTCTTCAATCATCTTCTACACCTGAGATTCTTTCTTCCATCTCCTGTATTCTGTTGGTGATGCTTTTGTCTGTATTTCCTGTTCTCTTTCCTGGGTTTTCCATATCCGAATTGCCTCAGGTTGTGCTTTCTTTATTGTTTCTATTTCCACTTTTAGCTCTTGGGCATTTTTATTCATTTCGTTCTCCCATTTGGTTGTATTTTCCTGTATTTCTTTAAGGAATTTATTCAATTCCTTCACCTGTTTGATTGCATTTTCCTGAATTTCCTTGAGGAATTTATTTTCTTTTAAAGTCTCTATCATTTTCATAACCTCAGATTTAAGATTGCTTTCTTGTGCTTCCAGCCTAATGGTATCCTCAGGGTTTACTGTGATAGGGATAGGGTTTGGTGGTGTCATATGGCTCTGGGTTTTGTTGCTGGTGTTCTTGCGCTGACCTCTAGCCATTTGGTTGACTCTGGAATTAGCAAGCCTGGTGGTCTCTGATGGTAGTAGGTCTGTGGAGTTGTAGGTAGAGCTCATGGTCCCAGATAGCCACAGTTGTCTGGGGTGTGCAGTGCACCTGGAAAGTGGAGAGCAGAGGACCCTTGGCAAACCTTGCCACTGCTGGTCATTGGCTGTGGCAGACCAGTAGATGGGGAGGACTCTCACCTGCTTCTCCATAATCTGTGATGTTCTCTGTGGTTGCAGATCAATCAGGGTGGGTCGCAGGAAAAGGCCCAGGCCCAGGAGCAGGTGTGTGGGCCCACAGGGAAATGAAGCACGAGGACCCTGGGCAGCAGCATTCCAAAATTGTTAATCTCCATTATTTTTAATTTCTTCTGTACTACAATAGGTAAAACATTTCTGTCCCTATTCCTCACTATTGAAAAACATGAGGTCATAATGAAGACAGTGCTGTCTACAGCCTTCCTTACTACTATTTGTCCCTGTGTTGAAAAGTGACTGTTGTAATGCCTTAGAGTCTAAAGAACAGTTACTTTTCACATGCATTTATAACACCCCTCACACAAAATTTCCTTATAGAACACATTAGCTTTCTGTTATTCCTTTACTAGTTTCATCAAGGTATCTGCCTCTACTTACATTAAAGCTATGCTTTTCCAATATCTTTATTTCTACAAATTAGTGACTCATTCATGTTAAATTTTATTAAGTATCAATGTTCACCACTCTAGAAGTATATAAAAACATCTTTTCTTCTTATAATGTAGTAACCATCAACTGTTAGTTCAACTGTTAGTGAACTGATTGTTTCACTTTGTAAAGCCTTGGCAGGAGTGAAGACCTGATTTCAGAACTCACATAAAATTGTAAACATGGTTGCACATGTTTGCAATCCCAGTTATAGCCAGTCAAACTACTTAGAGAAGTTTCTAGGTCAATCAGAGACTCTGTCTTGAACAAAAAGAGAAAGCAGCCTTAAAAAACAACACCAAAACTTGCCCTCTGACCCCCATACACATATATGAATGCATACATGCACATATATGAACGCATACAGGCACATACAGGTAAAGTAGTTGGTCATTTTAAATGAGCTACTGCTTGAAACAAAGGTTTCATATAATTATAAATAATGTAATTTTCATTTAAGAACATATTTCAGTTTCAGTAAGTTATACATTAATAATGCAATTATATATAATGTGGATGAAACATGTAACTGTTCTCAAAAATATTAAAACTTGCTATTCTGAAACTGGGCATATAGTCCAGGACTTTCATTTTTCTTTCTTTTTTTTTATTTATTTACTTTTTAATCGCTACAGCTTGATAGTTGTCCCCTGTTGGAGGAGTGTCTTCAGCACTGTTTTCAAACGCTGATTCAGTGCCATGAGATCTGGTTACTGTCCTGCTGCAGGAATTGCTATGTATGTTAAACCATCTCCTGCTTTCATGTGATGCAAGGAATGTTCTCCAATTATCCCTGATTGGCTAATAAAGTTGCTGACCACTTGGACTGGGAGAATAGAGGTAGGTGGAATTGAGGTTCCTACACTGAGATAGAGAGAAGGACCTAGAGGCCAGGGAGAGGGATGGAAGGAAGGAAGAAGATTGATGGTGAACTTGTGTCCATTTGAACAGAATAATAGAAAAGAAGCAATCTGGGTAGGAATGATGACAGCAAGTGCCATGGGATGTGTAGCTGGAAAATAGCAAACTAGCTTAGAGGGTGGACATCTGCCCAGCTCTGGTGCTTAAGGCCTATAAAATAAATTATAGTCTTGGAGTCATAGTTATTTGGAAACTAGCCCCAGTAGAGAAGCCTTTGGGAGTCTACTATATTTTCTACAAGAGCCCCCCCCTTCCAGTCCCACCCTATGCCCCTCTTTTCCTCTCCTTCATCCCCTTCTTCTTGGAGAAGGGGAGGCCCACCATGGGTACCAACCCACCCCGGCATATCAAATCGCAGAAGAATTAACTGCATCCTTTCTCACTGATACCACACAAATGCATCCCAGTAAGAAGAAAGGGATATAGTGGCGGGCAACAGAGTCGGAGATAGTACCTACTCCCATCATTAGGGGACCCACATGATGACCAAGCTGCACATCTGCTACATATGTTTAGGGAGCCTAGTTCCAGCCCACGCACGCTCTTTGGTTGGTGGTTTAGCCCCCATCGTCCCAGGTTAGTTTACTCTATCTCTTCTTATGATGTTTTGACCCCTCTGATTCCTTCAATCCTTCCTCCCATTCTTCTGCAAGACTCCCAGAGCTCAGCCTATTGTTTGGCTGTGGGTCTCTGCATTTGTTTCCAACAGCTGATGGATGAAGCCTCTCCAAAGACAGTTTTGCTAGGTTCCTTCTATAAGCAGAGCAGAGTACTCATTAATTGTGTCTGGGGTTGGCTCTCTCACGTGGTGTTGGTTTCAAGTGGGACCCGTTGTTCGTTTGCCATTCCCTCAGTCTCTGCTCCCTCTGCTTAGTATGCACAAAGCCTTTGTGTTCATTGTCCACCACTGTACTAATCAGATCAGAAATTCAAAATCACAGGCCAGAGAGAATAAATCCTCTGGGCCTACATGGTAGAAGGAGAGAATCAAGTATAGAAAGTTGTCTTTGGATCTCCACATGTGCAGCATGGCACACACACATACTCTCAAATGTACAAATACATGCAGTAAGTAAATAAAAAAAATTAATGTAATTTAAAAAATGTGTTTAAAGTAATCCTGGGCTATATACCAACATGAAATTTAGCCTGGAATACAATTCAAAAATGATACTTTGTTAAAAACAAAACAAAACAAAAACAAAGTCTCTCAGTAATCTAAATAAGACTTGTTTTAAAGTGTTACAAAACAGTTGCCTAAATATTTATACTCAATAATTTTTCAGCTGAAATGTCATTATGTATTTCAAAAATGTTATTATCACACTAGTCAACGAAATCAGAAAATGTTATCAGATTTGATTTTGAATCTTACACTTTTCATCAAACAGTGGAAAGTGCTACAAAATACCCAACATGCAACTTAGTTTTTGGTTCTGTCATATTTAAAAAAAAATCAGTAACTAAAATATATACACTTCAATATATCCACAATACAGATATGTTTGTGTTTACCATATTTTAATATTTGTCATATTTTAAAGTTGTTATTCCATTTATGCTAACATATATCCTACTTCCAATGTTTAAAGAAGCTTTTCAGACATATTTATATACAATGTCAACTTGAAAATTAAGATAAAAAGTAAGCTGGATATTGCTTATATAAAAATTTGCCTGGTTTCTAAATTTTCAATTAAAGTATATGGAGTCCAAACCTTATTTGGCTGGAAACTCAACTATTCATGCAGAGAATGTAGAGCCATTCACCTGTAGAGTGGAAAGGCTACAGGTGTTTCATTTTGTGCTCATACTCAATGTAGGAAAAAACTCATTTCAAGTTTGAGCTGCTATAATAAAAATACCATAGACAGGGTCACTGAAACAATAAATACTTATTTCACAGTCTGGGGTAGTAAAGTTCAAGATTAATAAACCAGAAGATCCAGTGTTTAGTCAGGACTTCCTTCTTGCTTGTTGACAACCTTGTATGTAACTTTATACAGGAACTCAATGATAAATCATCTATGCTGAACCTCATCTCATAATGGAGCTGATCTCATTCGTGAGGATTTCATTCCGATAACCTAATTAGTTCACAGCCCTACCTGTGCACGTCTCTCCAGAGTTAGGCTTTAACAAACATTGGGAAAGCACAAATGATTGGCTTTCCTTTTTGTAACTAGTCACCCTGTAACTTCATGAGAATTCGTAAAACTTTAGAACATAAAATATTCAGAGGCATTTCTACCTGAATATTATCTGTGAGATTTAGGATAATTTGTTTGTATTAATTTTATGCTCATATATCATAGTTGATAAATATAATCTTCGATTATTTTTACTGTTTTACAGGAAATTTCTTTATACTTTTAAGGACTAACACTTTCTCTATTATTCATCCATTTCTATTTTAGGAGCCAAAGAGATGGATCAGCATTTGAGTTTGGTTCCCAACACCTACATTGGAAGCCTCACAACCTACTCAATATCCAGCCCCAGGGGATCCCATGTCCTACTTCAACCTTCAAGAATGGCCGCCACAAACATAAATAATAAATAATAAAGTTGCTGTGAACATAGTTAAGCAAGTGTCCTTGTGATAGGTTGGAACATCCATTGGGTATAGCTGGGTCTTTTTCCTTTTTAAAATTAATTAATTTATTTATTTCCTTTAAATTCTGGCAGGAAGTTCTTCTCTCTCCTCTACTCCCAGTCTCTCTCTCTCCTCTGTTCCTTCCCCCTTTTCTTTCTCTCTTCTCAGAGAAGGAAGCTGTGTCTTAAAGTATATTGATTCCCAAGTTTTGAGAAATTGCTGTATTGATTTTCAAAGTGTCTGTATAAGTTTGTACTCGCACCAGCAATGGAGAAGTGTTTTCCTTGCTCCATATCATCACCAGCATGTGCTGTCACTTAGGTTTTTATCTTAGCCATTCCGACAAGTGTAAGATAGAGTCTCAGAGTTATTTTGATTTGCATTTCCCTGGTGGCTAAGAATGTTGAACATTTCTTTAAGTGATTCTTGGCCCTTAGAGATTCCTCTATTGAGATTATTCTGTTTAGATCTACCTCATTTTTAAATTGGATTATATGATTTGTTGGTGTCTAGTTTCTTAAGTAATTTATATATTTTGGATATCAGACCTTTGTCAGATATGTCGTTGGCCACGATATTTTCCCATTCTGTAGGCTGTTGTTTTGTCATTTTCATAGCATCTTTTGCCTCAGAGAAGATTTCAGGTTTCATGAAGTCTCACTTGTTGATCTTAAAGCCTGCAGGACTGGCTTTAAGGACTTCTGTTATGGAAGTTGTCGCCTGTGCTAATGCATTGAAGACTATTTCCCACTTTCTCTTCAATCAAGGTGTACTGTATATGGTTTTATGTTGAGATCTTTGACCACTTGGACTTGAGTTTTGTGCAGGATGATAGGTATATATCTATTTCACTCTTCTACATACGCTATCCAGTTAGAATAGCATCATTTGTTGAAGATGTTTTCTTTTTCCATTGTATGGTTTTGGCTACTTTGTCAAAAATCAAGTGGCCATAGATGTATGTATTTATTTCTGGGTCTTTAATTCAATTCCAATGATCAATCTATCTGTTTATATGCCAATAGCATGTAGTTTTTATTGTTTTTGCTCTGTAGTTCAACTTGAAATCAGGTATGGTGATACCTCTAAAGTTCTTTTTATTGTAGAGATTGTCTTAGATATCCTGCCTTTTTGGTTTTCCCAGTTAAATTGATAATTGTTCTTTCAAGGTCTGTAAAGGATTGTTGGAATTTTTATGAGAATTGCACTGAATATATAATATTCCTTTGTTAAGATGGCCATTTTTACTATGTTAATCCTACTGATCCATGAGCATAGGAGATCTTTTCATCTTGTGATATTTTTTTTTTTTCAATTTCTTTCTTCAAAGACTTGAGGAAAAGACTTGTTTGTCATAAAAGTTTTTCACTTTCTTGGCTAGCATTACACTATGATATTTTATATTATTTGTGCCTATTATGACGGCTGTTCTTTCCCTGGTTTCTTTCTCATCTTATTTATCATTTGTATATAGGAGTGCTGCCAAATTTTTTTGAGATAATTTTGTATCCAGCCACATGGCTGAAGGGGTACCCTCTCTATACTATCTTATCATCTGCAAATAGAGACACTTTTACCTCTTCCTTTCTGATTTGTATCCCCTTGATCTCCTTTAGTTTTAGTTACAGCAACAAGGTACATTTTTATAATAACATTTGACTTTCTGATTAAAAGTTACTGTGTGGTTATGTGTGTATCTGGGCCTTTCATAGGTGATACTGGCTTGCATCCCCCACTAGAGGTCATCATGATATGTCTAGCTAATGGGAAGACAATATTTCAACTTTATAATTTTACTTTTCAAATCATATAATAACAAATGATGATCAGATTGTTTCTCATAAATTATATATCAAAAAGGAACTTATCTGAAAAGGATCAATATAAGTAATGTGTATAATATTAATATAAAATATACATTTCATAACTACATATGAAATTATTTCAGTAAAGATGGATTTATAAAAATTTTTCTGGTTTTATTGTAAACTTCTTAATTTTGCTTCAGGATTGTCTGTTATTCCAAAATCAATAAAAAGTGTAAATATTTTACAATAATTTAGATAATTGGTTGATATATGCTAGCTCCTATATATTTGTAAATACATGTCTATGTAAAATGAATTAGAAATTGCTTGTATAAATAATAAAATTTATATAAGGAATAGTGCTTCCTCAAGACCCAGCTATACCACTGCTAGGTATATACCCAAAATTTGCTCAAGTACACAACAAGGACATTTGCTCAACCATGTTTGTAGCAGCTTTATTTGTAATAGCCAGAACCTGGAAACAACCCAGATGTCCATCAACAGAGGAATGGATACAGAAATTGTGGTATTTTTACACAATGGAATACTACTTAGCAATAAAAAAGGAGGAAATCATGAAATTTGCAGGCAAATGGTGGGATCTAGAAAAGATCCTTCTGAGTCAAGTATCCCAGAAGGAGAAAGACAAACATGCTATATACTTGCTTATATAGACCTACAAGATATGATAAACATAATGAAATCTAAATACACCTAAAGAAGATAAACAAAGAAAGCAAACACTGGGTAAGATGATCAATCTTCACTTAGAAAGACAAATGGGATGTGCATTGGATGTATGACAGGAGTCTACCGCAGAAGGCATCTGAAAGACTCTACCTAGCAGTGTTTCAAAACAGATACTAAGACTCATAACCAAACCTTCGGGAGAAGGGGAGTTAGTATGATGTGAAAAGGATAGGAGCTTCACAAGGACCAAATATATCTGGGCACAGGGGTCTTTTCTGAGAATGACACTCCACCAAGGACCATGTGTGGATATAACCTAGAACCTTTGCTCAGATGAAGCCCATGGTAGCTCAGTAACCAAATGGTTTCCCATAGTAAGGGGAACAGGAACTATTTCTGACAGGAACTCAATGGCAGGCTCTTTGACCTCCGCACCCCCCAAGGGAGGAATAGTCCTGCTAGGCCACAGAGGAGGACTTTGCAACCAGTCCTGAAGATACCTGATAAAACAGGCTCAGATGAAAGGGAGGGAGGTCCTCCCCAATCAGTGGACTTGGAAAGGGGCAGGGAGGAGATGAGGGAGTGAGGGTGGGATTGGGAGGGAATAAGGGAGCGGGATACAGCTGGATACAAAGTTAATAAAATGTAACTAATAATAAAAAATTAATTAAATTTAAAAAGTGTAAGTATTTTACAATAATTTACTATATTGGTTGATCTATGCTAGCTCCTATATATTTGTAAGTACATGTCTATGTAAAATGAATTGGTAATTGCTTATATAAATAATAAAATTCAACTGTTACAGTTATGGAAACTAGTAATTTTGTGATAGCAAATACAACATACACCAGCCAGACATTTTGGTCATATAAAATTTATAAAGTTCTAATTATAGTAAACGCTGTACACATTCCTCAATAGACCATAGTATTTTAAAAATGTTTACTGTTATACAATAATTATTAACTTTGTTTTTTAGAAAAAAACATATCAGACTTTTTAAAAGATTTTAAGTTTGTCAAGTTTAGCAAATAAAAATATATGACTATTTAATTATAATCTTAGCTAATATTGAGTTTCAGTTGAACAACAGAAATATCAGAATTTACCCTAGTTACAGTTTATGTGATGTTTTGGACACACAGTAAAGAATTACTTGCTATCCACTTAAACACCAAATTCAAGTGGGCGTAACCTGTATACTCTACTGTGCAAATATGTGTAATAGGTTAAGGCTTTTTGGAAGAAGCAAATAATAGATGGTTAGATATAAATGACATACAGATATTGTGTTGTCATTTGTATTATCTAATTCAAGTTTGAGTTCTCCTTAAAGCTGAGGAATGGAAACTACAGAAAAACAAGAAAGTATGGATGAAGCAGAGAAAAAAAAAAGACAAAAACTACATATGGTTCAAGCTACATTAACCTGGTCTTTGAACAGCTGACAACTGAAATAAACCAGACACTAGGACTTTCTTTGATATTCTGAAATTGGTCTACTTTCTACCATGTTAAAAGCAACAGACTATCAGCAAGCAATTATGCAAAAGCTGAAAATTCAATTGGATGCAGGCTGGAAAAAGCAAATTTAATAGAAAACAAATCATGGAGAAAGTAAAATAATTTAAAAGAACTGACGATATGATTGTAAGTTTCAACATGCGCACACATGCATGTGCACACATGCACATGCAGGATAATTCCAGGGACCTTAATCAGTCCTACTGTATGTGGAAGTAAAAGGGAAGGGACTAAGTCTTATTCTGAGGAACTATCAAAAGAACCATTAAAAGCCCAATCACCATCAGGCCATCCCTCTAAGAACAACAATTAGGAAGGTGGAAGGTCGTAGCGAATCCACTCCTATTGGCTCTAATATTGAACCATTTTGTCTCATCAACGGTAGCAATCAACCCTGCCAGACACCTGCATATTTAATTAATACGGGAAAAAAGTAGATAAAGTAACAAACTAAAGGGGTAAAAGATGAATTAAAACGTAATACCTTGTAGGTGCATGAAACTCTATTCAGTGTAGAGGAAAACATTAATTATGCCATTTCAAACTATATTATGATTTTGAACTTTATTGGAAAAGATAAAACTACTCGTTTAAAATGGAAGTGCTCAAAGAGGCAGGAAAAAAAAAAAGAGGAAAAATTGTGGGGATGTGGAAAGAAAAGGAGCTTTAACCTAGGAACTTGGTTGAAAAATCTAGCTAGCTAAGAACCAAGAATTCCCACATATATTAAATGCCATCTGCTGTGCAGTTTGCTGTCACAGAGTTGACATTCTCATTATAAATAGGCATTTTATGTTAAAATGGCAATGAACTAAGCTTAAGACCTAAAATTACTTGGCACTGAGTAGGGTCTCCTCACCCTCCCATCATCTTCTCGGTATCTCACAACAGAGGAGACTATGAAATTGTTTTCAGTGAGTATACCCTGATTGCTGTGTGCCTGATTTCATCTATCTGATGAATCCTGTCAGGCACCCCTGAGTAAACACCCTGCCATCTCTCTTAAGTTCTTCAGTGACATTTGGAAGATACTAATTGAAACCACACCTGAGGGACTGGAGAGTTGGTTCAGTTGTTAAGAGTCGTTAGAGACCTTCCAGATAACTTACTTTAGCTCTCTGTACCCACAAGGTGGTTTATAATTGCCTGTGACTCCAGGTCCTGAGGACCCAACACCCACTTCTGCCTTTCACGGGCTCCAGCACGTAAATGGTATACATAAACTCAACCAGACAAACATAATCAAAATGAAGGAAGGAATCTTAAAACCCAACAAAGTATAACACCTGGCTCTTGTAAACACAATAAAATGGGAATATTTTGAATTGGTTAATATTTTGAGTTAACATAAATGTTTTATTTTATGTTAACACAAAATATATTATTCTCTTTTTTTGTCAAACTAATAACATTCGTAATATTTCTGGTAGTGGGAAAGTATTATTTAACTTTGAATTTTTATAGAAATCTGACTATTGTCCTTCAAGTGTATCTGACCTCAGTAATGTATGATTCAGGAGTATCATTATTTCAATGAATCTTCTTCCATTTGAATTCTGAAGACTTTATTTATTTGCTTTCCTTTTTACTCCAAAACATGTGTGTAATGAATTCCCTTTATCCTGTCTGTAAACCATTCTCTTAATTGTTCTAAACAGTTTGATCATCTTTTATCTTCATAAAATTTTTCATGCCTTAATTTTTTACTCATGATATCTTCTTTCTTTTTTGCAGTGCTTCTAATATGGCAGTTGTTGGTAATATAGTCACTTGTATGTTTTATTAAATAGACCGTTGAATATAAAGAAAATAAGCTTTTTGTTGCTTAGGAAATCACATAATTTTTATATTTTATGCTTTTTTATTAATTACTATTTATTTACTTTGTATCCCAGCTGTAGCCCCCTCCCTCATCCTCTCCCAATTCCACCCTTCGTCCCTCTTCTCCTCCCTTGGCCCTCCCCAAGTCCACTGATAGAAATTTTTTTAGAAACTGTTTCCCACGTCCCTTAAAATGTTCTGGATAAATTGTCAAGTTTAAAACTGATGAAAGTATAAGTTTCCATTGAAATAAAAACATTGTGCATCAAAGAGAAAAATAATACTATTATTTTGCATATACTATGCTTCTTAGTTCCATGTAAAATTTATTTAATGAGCATTTAATGTGTAACTTGTATAGTCAGCTCAAGGCATTATAAATAAAACAGGAATTTTATCCGTAAGAAGTAACAGAGTCTATCCCAATAGAAAGATGTAGCGCCCAATGCTCCTTCACTGATTTTTTCTGTATCACTATACAAAAAAGTTTGTGTCTAATAAAAAGCATCTTCTTCTTTTCCATACACATATCAATGTCTTTTTCTACAAAAATTGACAATTAGATTACATAATTAAAACAAAACAGAAGAGATAAAAGAGAAAATGAAGGGGCACTTAAAATGGCAAAGGAAAAAAAGGCAGGAGAATATTGTAGAGGAATAAAGGGGAAGGACAGGTAAAAACACTAAAGATGTTTGTAAAATACATAGGAAATTTATTTTATAAACTTTCATACATATAAGTGTATATATGTATATATGCACTTATATATGTATATATGTATTTAAATATATATGTGTATTTATATGTATATACATATATACATACATATACATACATGTA
>REGO01000048.1:385005-412295 GCA_010120015.1 Rhombomys opimus
CATCTAGGTGACTGTTGCCTGCACAACTGAAAAGAATGTATATTTTGACTTTGCTACATAAAGAGTTCAACAAATTACATCTTGGTCAAGATAGTTGGTAACATATAAGGTTTCTGAATCTCTGTTGACATTTTGTTTATTTGTGTAAATTACTTGCTGAAGGATATTGTGTCACTAACTATAATTTCCCAGTTACCCATCACTCCTTAAAAGTCTATCAGTTTTTGTTTGGTGAGTTTTGACATTGGTTCTTGTTATTTACACATGTGAAACATGTGTCCATCAGTTTATCATAATGAAAGGCATTGCATTATGTCTGACACTGAGCCTTCTGAATTCTGTTTCCATGGCCTGAGTTCAACCCTTTTACCTTTTTTATTATTACTGCTACCACAACACATTTTTTACAAGTAATCAATGTTAGCTAGTTATGTCTTTTAATTTTAAGTGGATTTCTTGCAGACAGGATGCAATTGTGTTTTGCATCCTCATTAGTCTGAAACGTTTTACTTTCTATTTGGGAGGCTGAGCCAGTTTATATTTCCTGCAATTATTTATATGGTTGGCTTTAATTAAATCCATCATTTAAATTATTTTCTGTTCAATTTATCTGTTCTCTCTCTTTCTCTCTCTCTCTCTCTCTCTCTCTCTCTCTCTCTCTTTCTCTCCCTCTCTGTCTCTCTCTTTCTCTTTTGTGTGAAATAGCCTTATTCGGGTATGATTCTCATACCTCAATTTTATGGTAATACAATCCATCATTTCATAATTCAAATAATGGCTTTTAGTATATTCACAGAGTAGTGCATCCATTACCACAATCAATTTAAAAAGAATTCCATTACCCACAAACAAATCTTGTTTCTTTTCCAATCCCACATCCAAAGCTTTCCCCCACATAAGCCTAGACAAACAGCAGTGTACACTCCGTCTCCAGAGATTCTCTTATTCTGAATAACTCATGTAAGTGGAAGGGTACAGCATGGAGCCCTTCTGAGATGGCTCATTTCTATCTACGTAACATTTCACTGTGAGTTCATATTACAATGTATCAGAACTTCAATTAAACTTATTGATGTTTAATATTCTAACATTTGGTCATGAGTTTTATTTATTTATTTGTCACTTGACAGACATTTTTGCTTCTTCTACATTTGTCTTGTCTGACTGTAACCGCTGTGCCGTTTTAGCCTCCTGTAAATATTGTGCCTAAGTTGTTTTGTCTGTATGTGTTTTTATTTCTCTTGAGTATTCCTAAGGATGGAGGTGGTGAATCTCCATTTTTAATTAAGAGGCAGCCACACTGCGACCTAACGCAGTTTCCACATTTTATATTCCCAGGAGTTGCAGCACCACTTCTCTACAGCCTCACTGACAGTTGCCACCATTAAAAATAGCCCTCCCAGTGACACCAAGTGGAATTTCATTTCAGTTTTGATATGCATTTCTCTAGTGACTAATGATGTTAAATGGTGATTGATGTGTTTTCATACATTTGCCTATATGCTTTGGAGAAATGACTCCAAAATTTCTGCCTTTCGTGTTGAAACATCTGTTATTTATTGCTTTTCAAATGTTCTGTTATTGTGTTATTAAATGAATTTAAAATTCTTTATTGAATCCATTAATCACAACTGTTGGGCCATTTAACTTATCAGAGTCTACCTCCAAATAACAGAAGGAATATGAGACTATTACAGAAAGTACCAAAGCTTTGTATTTTTTCTATATATATAGAGAAATATAATATATGATAAATTAATATATAATATATAATGAACATGATATATAATGTATAATATATATATATTGCTTTGCTTTCTTGGATGTCTGGTTCCCACCGTGGACAGAAGAAGGCATCAGATCTGCTGAAATTGAAGTTACAGGTTGTTGTTAGCTCCTATGTGAGTGTTGTGGTTCTTGGAAGGTCGTCTTAAAAGGAAGCCACAGATCTTAACTGCTTGAGGTAGTTGTGTGGTCCCTAAACCTTAAATTTTTCATTTCTCCTCCACTGTATTTGTTGTTTTGTCCTGCATCGTAATGCACATATACCACAAATAATAAAACATATTATGTTAAACTACTATCTATTATTTCAAATAATATATTTATTATATATATATATGTAATAAACAAACGCTTTTAACCTGGTGTCACTCTTAGTTTTCCTAGAACTCTTTCTAAAGAAAAAAAAATGAGATTTCAATTCTCTCAGAATTTTTTTTTTTTATCCAGAAAAGACTTCCATGAGTTTTTGTATTGTTAGACTATATATCTGTATTTCCAAGGATTTTGAAGGTGCACTTCTAATGTCTTCTGTTTGCATAGATATGATAAGTCATCTTTCATTCCTACCTGTCATATGGGTTACACAGTTTCTAATATTTGTGCCACTTTTAGATCAGCATTGTAGAATTTTCATTTTAGTGGTTTTTTGTTTTATTTTGTTTTGTTTTTGTGTAGTTTCCATTGTTGTTTGGCTTTTTAGTTTCTTTTCTACAGCTCTGTCAAGAAAACTTACTTAACATATAAACCAAAGCAAAGCAAAGCAACAAGAACAGCAGCAAAACTTTAAGTGGGCTATCTCAGAGGGGTAGACTCCAAGATGGCAGGCCAAATCCACAGATGGCGTCAGGCAGCTCAATGCCTACATCTTGTTGTGAGAGCACACTGGGAAAGGTGCCAGTCTTTCCAAACCACACAGCCTGCCCTCTAGTGGCACACATCCTTCAACCTTCTAATATTTTCCAACAGCATCACCAACTGCCGATCAACTGTTCAAAGATGTACGAGCCTGTGGAGGACATTCCCATTCAAGCACCACATTGCATTAGTTGACTAGCTTTTGTTTTGTTTCTGCTTGAAATAAAATAAGATTCCTATATCCGTTATTTGCAGTTTCAATAAATTTGGATATTGTAGACAATCTTCCTTCAAGACTTTTGTACCACTCTTTGCTTACCTTTCTCGCATCCCTAATTATGCTTGTGTTGCGAAACTTGGAAGTTTTTTCATTTCATTTATTTTTCTGCTTTTATTGAAAATACATTGTTTTCTCACAAAATATAGCCCGATTGCTATATTTTCTTCTCTCCTCCTTCTCTCTTCTCCAGACCCACTCCTTTTCTGTCTCTCTTTAGAAGGAACAGGCTTCTAAGAGAAAACTACTAAATATAACAAAATAAAGTAAAATAAAATAAAACAAACACCATGAAATCAAAGTATTACAAGGCAAACCAAAAGAAGAAAAAGAGCCCAAGAGACCGCACCAGAGTCAAAGACCCACTCATTCAAGCACTGAGGATTCTGATAAAAATATGAAATGAGAGCTGTAATATATACACAGAGGACCTGGTGCAGACCTGTGCAGGCCCTGTACTGGCTGCTTCCGTCTCTGTGATCTGACATGAGCTTTGCTCAGTTGCTTTAGGGCCCTTCTTCTTCTGGTGTTGTTCATCTCCTCTGGCTTTCTTCTTTTTCTGGCTGTCTTCTAGGATAGCAAGGGCCCGTGTTACACAGAGAAATTCTGTCTCAAACCCCAAACAAAAGTCCCTTCCTTAGGGCTGTCTCTCTCTTCATTTCCTCTATCAACCCAATTTTTCCTTCCTCTCTGATCCTCACATTTCTATTCTTCATTACTTCTTTAATCTACCCATAAATCTATTATATTTCTCCCTCCCAGAGATATCTCTTAGTCCCTTCCTTTATACTTAACCTTTCTGGGTCTAGAAATAGCTCATTTACTTAATAGCTGATATCCAGATATAAAGAATCCAAACCACACTTGTCTCTCTGGATCTGGATCACCTAACTCAGAATGACTTTTTTCTAGTACATCAATTTGTCTGGAAATATTATTATGTCATTTTTTTTGGTAAAGAGCTGAGTAATCCTCCATTGGATAAATGTACCACATTTTATTTGTTTATTCTTCAGTTTATGGACATCTAGGTTATTTCCTGTTTCTAGCTATTAGGAATAAAGCAGCAAAATGAGCAAATATTCTCATTGTGGAATGAAGCAGTAATTGGGTATATGCCCAAGAATGGGATAAATGGATCTTGAATTAGACAAAGTCCAAGATTTCTGAGACATTACCACACTGATTTCCATAGTAGCTGTGCAAATTTACACTCCCACTAACAATGAATGAGTGCTCTCCTTATTCTACAACTTTATCTGTACTTGTATTATTTTATCAGGTGTAAGATGGAATGTTAGTCATTTTGATTTGTATTTCCCTGATGGCTAAGGCTGTTGAACATTCCTTTCAGTGTTTCTCAGTCATTTTAGTTTCTTCTATTGAGAATTCTCTTTTTAGTTCCGTACCCCATTTTAATTGGATTATTTGGCACTTTGATATCAAGTTTCTTGAATTCTTTATATATTTTGGATATTAGTCCTCTGTCAGAATTGCAGCTGGCATTTTTTTTCTCATTCTGTAAACTGCTATTTTCTCATATTTGCATTACAAAAGATTTCAGTTTCATGAGGTTCCACTTATTTTTTTAATTTTAATTTTTTTAAAATTTATACACTTTACATCCCAGTTGTAACCTCTACCTTGTCTCCTCCTGGGCCCATCTTCCTCTTTTTTCCTCCCTATCCTGCTCCCCTAGTTGACAGAAAGGGGGAGGCCTTCTCCCATACCATCTTATCCAAGCTTCTTGAGTCCCATTAGGACTGCCTGCACCCTCTTCCTGTGTGGCCAGGCAAGGTTCCACCACCACCACCAGGTGGAAGTGATCAAAGAGCAGTGATTATGAGCATGGAATCTTTCTTCTTCAGTTTCTTTATTTGGAAACACAAAGACTTTATCAGACACACCATTTGCTTGCACTTGCTTGGTTGGATTTACTCTCAAGATATTTTATGTTATTAGAAGCTGTTGTGAACAGTGTAGTTTTTATCTCTTTATGTTGTTGATTATTAATATTTATTATTGATTTATCTTTTAGTTAAATAGTGGTTATTCCTAGACCAGCTGTATACCCAAATCACCACACAGAGATTAGGAGTTATTTAATTAACCTAGAGGAAAATGCTGGGGAATAGTTACTTCATCCTAAACCTAAAGAGCCTACATAGCTTACTCTGATTCAGAATTTCCAACATTCTACTTGCTTTTAGTCATATCTTAGGTCTGACTAAACCTCCTGGATAATTAAAATAACAAAACAATTTCTATTGTAGTTTGTCTTACTTGCACAGTTGTAAAAGCCTATTTGACAGTTTTCAGTCGATCTGTTTCAAAGGCCTGTGCATATCTTTATATGCCCACCACCAATTTTATTGTTTGTACACTCACAGTATCCACCTAACCTCCACAGTCAATTCTAGGTGATCAATTTGATGAAATTTCTAGTCTTATCCTACATTCGGTACTAGCATGGAAACTGTCTGTCAGAGTGAAAATAAAAGTATTAATTTTCTTCCTATTATTTGTCAGTAGGCTCTTTTGGAACAAAATGATATGTCAGTTAGTAAGTGCAATAGGAAATGTACTCTCATCGAAAGACATAATTGTATGTATGCAACATTGGCCGTCTAGTACTATGCACCATTTCAAACTGCTCCTGTAATGCCTGTGAATATGGCCTTACGGAGAAATACATTCAATGAGCTTTTATGAGAGAATACATCTCAGCCTCAGCTCATGTAGTGTTATGTCATAAAGATTTCTTGAATGAAACGCATATTGTTTATATTATAAGAAGAAAATAACAGAAGGGAAAATGAAGCAACAGTTAATGCAGCTACAAATATATATATATATATATACATATATATATATGTGTGTGTGTGTGTGTGTGTGTGTAATATGTGTGTGTGTGTATTTCATTAAAAAGCCTTAGAAAATTACATGTATGTCTTAGCATTTTTATAATTTGAGCATTTTAATACTGATGTTTAACATGAAAATTAATGTTTTTTTGGGTAATGTTTTTGAGAAGTATAAAAGCTTAAAAGCATAAAATATAAAAATGTTTGTTTGAAAGTATAAAGTATAGAAGAATCAAAGTATAACAGTTAGATTGTGGATGCCACACAATGACACGGGTAGACAGAAGACACGCAGAGGTCAGCCCTCCAGCACCTGGCACCGGTAAGCTGTCGACACACCACAGCCCATCCACAGCCGCGCCAGGCAGTGCAGAAAGAAGCGGACCCAGAGGTCTGCCAGCCACAGGACTCGTCTGTAGTGAAGGCGTTGAAATGTGCAACGTGCAGCAGACACACGGGAGAGAAAGGGAAATGGAAGATTTTGAGCGTTATGAAGGGAAGCAGAACTGGAGACAGAGTGGAGAGAAACAGCCTGTTCTGTGTAACCTGAGGCCATGGGGAAGTTCCAGCCCAGGCTGCTGCTGCAGGCTATGTCCGGTTCTATTGCCATACAACAACAGCCGTCTGTGTTGAAGTCGATGGCTCATATTATCATTGACAATCGTGAGGATGTCCCTTGTCTGGGCAGCTGCCTGGGGCCACAGTGCTGAGCAGAGCTGTGCCCCCACCCTGCCTGTCATTAGATGAGGCACTATGGAGAGCAGGCCCCATCTCTTACCATCTGCGGCACTCAGAAGGGGGGACCCTGCACCTCGCCTGGACGGCAGAGTAGAGCTGTAGAGGGGACATGTGTGAGCCGCCCTGAGAGTGTGAGCTGGCCCTGCAACTCATCTGCCGTGACATGACTTGGGTGATGCCCTTCCCGTCTCAACCCATGCCATCTGTGCTAGTCAGGAGAGATTGCGCAGAAATCAAAAGACGGGAGAGCCCTTCCTGCTCCTCACCAGCTTTAGCACTGGGGAGGGCAGGTCCTGCACACTGTCTAGGCAAAACAGTAGAGCTGGCCCTGTTGACGAAAGCAGGGGTGAGCCAACCCTGAGGATGTGGGAGTAGAAACCCCTCACTGGCTGGAGCACAGTACAGCTGGCGTGGGTGTGGTTGAGTCAGCCCTGAGTGCATCAGAGGAGGAGAGCTGACCCTGCCACCGCCACCCCTCGCCAACTGCAGCATTGGGTGAGCTAGCTGGAATGATGCCAGAGAGCTCTCCCTTGCGGTTGCGGAGTGTGCTGAAGAGCTGACAAGCTGACCCACCCAGCTACTGCCCACGTCCAGATCCAGGGCTTTGAGTTAGCCCGCCCCAACATCTATCCCATCCTCGAACCGCTGGACCGTGGGAAATGGCCGGTCCTGCAGTGAGAAAGCTGCAGGACCTCCATGACATGACAACAGGATAAACGAGATGAGTCCTGGTAACAATCCAGTGTTGATATTATGGCAAAGGCCAGAGGCCTTGAAACAGACCAATGACTCATTGCAATGAATATTTCCAAGCAAGGATGTAAGGACAGAGTGGTTCACTGTGCGGTAGACACGCTGTTGACACGCTACAGCTTACATGATGAGATGTTTTCAATGCTTTTTTGTTTTATTTATTTATGTTGTACTCTTGGCTTTTTTGAGGGGGGAGGTTGGAAGAGTAGACGGTAAACAGGAAGGGTCAGGAAGATGAGTGCTACTGGGTGCATGATGTGAAATACACAAAGAATCAATAAAGTGTATGTGTGTTTGTGTGTGTGTGTATGGAAAAAAATACTTGTTACAAAATAGACACCCCCCTAAAATATTAGATTGTGGTAAATTATTCCTCGTTATCAATGAGAAGTGTGGAGCTATATGCAATTAAAAAAAAAATAAGACAAAAACCAGGCAGTGGTGGTGTATGCCTTTAATTCCACCACTTGGGAAGCAGAGGCAGAGGGATCTCTATGAGTTCATGGCCACCCTGGTCTACAGAGCACGCTCCAATAGAGCCAAGGCTACACAGACAAACCTTGCCTCAGAAATTAATTAATTAATTAATTAATTAACAATTAATTAATGAGAAAAAGAGATTTCAAAGATATGAAACTGTACTTTCCTGAACATATTATTTTCAATAGCTAGAAAGTATTCAGGCTCCACAGCATTGCCTGGGACTGATAGCCACTTATTGGTAAATACATCATAGAACATAAAGATGAATTACTTGAGAGATGGTCCTTATTAATAATTTAACATCAGTAAAAAAAGAATTTAATGTGCATACACATATTTAACAGTAATAATTCAAGAAAAAGAGCCTATTAACTTGAAGGCTGGGGGCCTGGCAGAAGTCTGAGAGAGTAGCCAGGTGGTGCTGAGGGAAGAAAAGAGAGGGGAGAAAGTGATGTAAAACATTAAAAATAAAACTAAATTGCAAATAATTTAAAATTAGCCACTCGAGAGCTAGCTCCATCAGTAACATGCTTTCTATGAAAGCATCAGTTCCCAAACCAACATACAAAATAAGACCCGATGGCATACACTTGTCATCCCAGCCGTACACTCTAGTGCTGGAGAGGCCGTGGAACCTAGCCAAGTCAGTGAATTTCAGGTTGAGTGAGAGACCCATCCTCTCCTCTCCTTCTTTTTGGGAGGGAAGGTTCTCTTTCGCTTACATATAATGAACAACAACTGATCGAGGAAAGCCTAGAAATGCACTCACACTGGGCAGGAACCTCGAGGGAGGAACTGATGTTTCTTGGAAGAACACTGATAACTGGCTTGCTTCTCAGAGCTTGCTCATCCTGCTTTCTTATAGAACTCAGGACTACCTACCCAGACGTGGTAGAAAACGCATACAAATAATGTAAGTAAACCTAAACAGCTGCATTAAAAAGCTGTAAATATAAGATAACGAATATGCATAGGCCAATTGTCCCTACCATAAAACTTTGGTTTTCAGACCAGATGATTCATTATCCACCCTATTCCATCTGAAACTGTAATCACACTAGATATGTTTATCTGTGTATGTGTATGTAGACAGAGAACAATTAAGGTCAGAGAGAGAGAGAGAGAGAGAGAGAGAGAGAGAGAGAGAGAGAAATTGGTTTCCAGATGAAAATAAATTCTTGCCAAGGAGACAAATATACTATACTCATATTCGCAATGCATGCTGGACATGAAGTTTCTGACTGGCAGATAAGGGATCTCAGATGTGGGAGGATATTCTGGAAAGTGGAGAGATAATGGCTCAGACCATCATCCAGTGTTTAATTAGGCTAACCCTGTCACATGATACAAGAGGGCATGTAACAACAACAACAACAACAACAACAACAAAAACCTTAAGCAAATCTCAAAAACATGACTCTTGTAACTACTTATTTTTAATTTGCTTAATGGGATAGACATTTATGAAAGTAGGTATGTACTTATGTTAACTTTGTATGATAGTACAAAATCAGGAAAGGAGAAATTAATTCTATCTAACAGGTAACATGAAATTGTTATTATTTTAAAGTATGATGGTTTTATCTTCATACCTGTTCCTAGAAGGCATCACCTAGACTTAAAAAATTCTGATGAGCTACCTCATCAGAATCATGGATAAATGAAAATCTCAGTGCCAGGTACATGTCACCTCTCTTAGAATTATTAATCACTGAGGCCACAGAATTAGCCAAAGCAACAATCCAGGCTGTTGTCATTGCTCTTTATTGTCCACTATACCCAGATGTTAAGTCCATATTACCAAAGATACCATATACTTTGGTTGCAGGACCTACAAAATCAATTTGAACTTATTAGTAAACTCTCTCCCTGTGGGCTAACTTTCACAGATCTAGACGTGCTATGCTAGCTCCTGGGGAAAAGAAGACTTCAACAATTGTCTCCAATGGTGAGTACATCATTCTACAGTACTGTCCTCTAGGCAGGATGTATCCACTGCTGTAATAGTGGCAACTCTGTCTGGGGGGGGGGGTATCCAATTACTCTTTATTTGCTTTAAGGTATGTTTCTCAGGAGAAAGTTCATGGCTTATACTGTAAAACACTCCCAAGACATGTTCCTGGGGAATAAATAGGCCCAAAGAAGAATCTATGTTAGACTCATTGGGGCTCAGAGACTGAACTGCCAACCAGAGACCATGCATGATACTACCTTATGCCCTCTGCTCATATGTTACAGCTGTGTAGCTTGGTCTTTGTGTGGGCCTCCTCAGAGCTGGAGCAGGGGCTGTCTCTGACTCTGTTGCCTGCCTTTGAGACACTTTTCTCCTACTGGATTGCCTTGTCCAGCCTTAATAGGAGAGGAGATACCTAGTTTTACTGTAGCTTGATATGTCATGGATGGCTGATATACCTGGAAGGCCTTCCCTTTTCCGAAGAGAAAGGGAAGAGGAGTGGATGGGAGTGTGGGATAGGGAAGGTGGAGGGGAGGACTGGGAGGAACAAAGGAAAGGGGAAACCGCTGTCTGGGTGTAAAATAAAAGTAAATAAATAAGTAAATAAACATACAAACAAACAAATAAAAATAAAACCGCCTTCAAAGCATTTATCTTTATATCTGTAGACTTGTGCTATCCTCAACTTTAGTCAGAGAATCTTTTTAATGCAGAGACTCATTTCTGTTTAAAATGATGAGAATAAGTGCCTGTGAGTACTCTGTAGGTGAAACATCTGTATTCTTCCCATCCTCATTCAAGGCTCAGGGGATGTCATGGACAATGGGAGGAAAGAACAAAAGAGCTGGCCTGCAGTATGATAGCAGTAAGGTGAAGTGTTTTCTCTGGACATGACATGGCTGTTACTCACAGGACTCATAGTGGCTGTGATTTCCCGCAAAAAGACTTGCACATGAGCAAATCAGTTAAAAACTTCTGTAAGATGATCAATTCTCACTTAGAAAGACAAATGGGATGGACATTGGAAGTAGGAGAAAACAAGAAACAGGACAGGATCCTACCACAGAGGACCTCTGAAAGACTCTACCTAGCATTGTATCAAAGCAGATGCTGAGACACATAGCCAAACCTTTGGCATAGTGCAGGGAATCATAAGAAAGAAGGGGGAGTTAGTAAGACCTGGAGAGGACAGGAGCTCCACAAGGAACAAATATATCTGGGCACAGGGGTCTTTTCTGAAACTGACTATCCAACCAAGGACCATGCATGTATATTACCTAGAACCCCTGCTCGGATGGAGCCCATGGCAGCTCAGTATCCAAGTGGGTACCCTAGTAAGGGGAACAGGGAGTGTCTCTGACATGAACTCAGTGGCTGGCTCTTTGACCTCCCCCTCCCCCCACACCATGAGGGAAGAGCAGCCTTGCTAGGCAGCAGAGGAGGACATTGCAGCCAGTCCTGATGAAACCTGATAAACTAGGGTCAGATGGAAGGGGAGGAGGACCTCACCTACCAGTGGACTTAGAGAGGGAATGGGAGGAGGTGAGAGAAGGAGGGATTGGAAGGGAATGAGGAAGGGGGCTAAAAATTAAATAAACGGTAATTAATATAAAAAATACAAATTTAATTAAAAAAATAAAACCAACATCTTTGGGAAAAGCAGAGGGGTGCCAGACCTCACTTCTGAGGAGCTATTGGCATTTGGTTGCTACTAAGGAAAGGAAATGTTAGGGTATTGTTTGCTTGGTATATGGCCACTGATACGTTGTCTTTTACCCAGTCGATGACCTCAAAACTGTGCATATATGGGCATCACTAGTTGGACTCAGTAAGGTTTTTTTTTTTTTTTTTTTTGTAATTAAATCAAAAGAAAATGTAATTGGGAGAAAGATATTTTAGATCTTGGGGAGCGTTAGAGGCTAGAGGTGGGTGATGTAGGAGGCATGTGTGTCCTTGTGCTCACAGATAAGCACTAGAGGACCCACAATGGGGGACACAGGGCTGTCTCTTCAAAGGAAGAGGTGTTTTCTGTCAAGAAGATGGAGCAGATGTGCTTCAGAGCCTGCTGACCTTCGGGCTCTCTGTGCAGCTGAGACCACCACAGATCCTCCCCTAGACCCTTATATTGAGCATGTTTTGTTCAGTAGTTAATCTGTAGATCTTATTTTTTAAGAGGATGTCACCTCTATTTTACCAAGAGTTTAGATATACTCATGTCTCAAGCTTGTTTTGCACATGGGATTGAATTACTCATTTCACCAAATACTGCTGTGCTTAAATATGTCTCCTTGGTGTCAGACTCCCCAAGTTTGATCCAACACCAACAACTGAGTCCTTTTGAACCAAACTACCTTTTCATCTCCAGGGATCTGATCATAATGCATTACATATAAGTTTGAAATTTTTAAATAATAAATAAATCAATAAATAAATGTTTAAAAAAGTTATACTAGTTTGTGAACTAAAGCTTCCAGTCAGGGGATGGGGGAAACAACACCTATTTTATTTAAATTTTTAAAAAAATATTTTTTTTATCAATTATATTTTATTCACTTTGTATCCCAGCTATAGCTCCCTCCCTCATCCAGTCTCAATCCCACCTTCCCTCTTCTCCTACCATGTACCTCCCCAAGTCCAGTGATAGAGGAGGTCCTCCTCCCTTTCCATCTGACCCTAACCTATCAGGTCTCCTCAGGACTGGCTGCATTGTCTTCCTCTGTGGTCTGGTAAGGCTGCTCCCCCTCGGGGGTCGGGGCAGGGGGAGGTCATCAAAGAGCCAGCCCCTGAGTTCATCAGCAGAATGACTGATTGGATCTTTTTTGGAGAGTTAGAATATTTCAGATCCACAGCCAAATTTTCTTCAGTTATTGTGAGCTAGCTTAATAGTTTGTTTTAAATTTCATTTTCAAAGACCAGAAGAACTAAAACACAACTTCTTCCTTATAAAGACATGAAGAGCTGTTGGAATAAAGACAGAGTTTTCTGATACTCTCAGAGGCCTGGATAAATAGGACCACTTTTCATTTCCTGTCTTCACATGAGCACAGAAATGTGCAGATATTACTCTCCTGCACTCACACTGTGGATATTTGTGAAATTTTACATTTCTGTTTCCTTTGGGTTTGTATAGTTATTCCACCTTGATGTTTCTCAAGAGCCATTCTTTCCACCTGACTCAAGTATCCTAAAGTGCCTTTACAAAATGCAAATTGTGAGAACACTTGATCAGAATTGCTGGGAACAGGTCCAGATATATATGCACTTCTAACCCATACCTATTGTGACTGCTACAGGCCTTTGAGTTCTAAAATTGAATGCTGTTCTTTGGAAGCTTCCGAAGAGCCATTAGCAACAGAAACAACGTCTACTGCATTGTGAGTCGCCTGTGATCTAGGAAATAACTACAATAACAAGAAAAGGGGCAAACACAATTTTGCATTATGGAATTGGCTCATAGTGAATTACTGTATAATGTAGCAAGGTCAAGACTGGGATTTCAAAGTGTCAAGACTGTCTTCTTACTGTCTTTGATCCTAACTCTGGGATGAAGCAGGGAATCAGCTAAAAACAAATCTTTCTTTTTTTCTTTTTTCTTTTTTCTTTTTTCTTTCTTTCGTTCTTTTTTTTATTTCTCTTTCTCCCTCTTTCTTAGCTGTGAGCAAGACAGTATAGATTTTTAAATTAATCATTTATTTTTTATACACTTTACCTCCTGTTGTAGCCCTATTCCCTCCTCCCTTCCCTTTCTCACTCTCCTTCCTTCCCCCTTCCACCCTCCTCTTCCTCAGAAAAGAGGAGCTCCATTTCCCATCCACCCCAGCTCATAAAGTTACATCAGGACTGAGCATGTCCTTTTCCACTGTGGTCTGTTAAGTCAGTCCCACCAATGGGAAGTGATCAAAAAGCTGACAAGTGAGTTTGTGTCCTGTGCAGTCCCCACCTCCCTTACTAGAGGACCTACATGAAGCCTAAGCTGCCTATCTGCTAGTTATTTGTAGGGGGCCTAGGTCCAGTTCTTGCATGGTCCTTGGTTGATGCTTCAATCTCAGCAAACCTCTTTGGGCCCTGGTTAGTTGGCTCTGTTTGTCTTCTTGTGGAGCTCCTGTCACCTCCACGTCTTTTTCTCTTTCCTCCCACTTTTCCACAGTAGACGACATTATAGATTTAACAACAAAAATGTTTTAAGCTTAAAATTCTGAATTGTGGAAAATTCTTAAAAGTCACTGAATCCTTCAGGCTTTTGTAGATGGTAAATGAAAGGTTGGAGGGCAGGCTGTATCCTTTAACTGCCTTACATGGTTTGAGAAACACACAAAGAAGAAGTTTAAAATGAAAAAAGGGAAAGCAGAAAACAAAACAGGATTCAGAATACAAGGCAGGCAGAAAACAGGAAAAATAATGAAAGCAATTAATTTTTTTTTCAAATATTTTCTGATTACATGGTTTAAAAAGAGGAACTTAAAATTGCTTTTGTCTAAATATTAACTTTTTTCATTTTAATATATTTATTTGTTTTTTTTTAATTTTAATCTTTTATATTTAATTACACTTTATTCACTTTGTATCCCAAATGTATCCCGGTCCTCATTCTATCCCAATCTCACCTTCCCTCCTCCTTTTCCCATTCTCCTCTCCAAGTCCACTGCTAGGGGAGGTCCTTGTCCCCTTCCATTTGACCCTAGGCTATCAGGTCTCCTCAGGACTGGCCGCATTGTCTTCCCCTGTGGCCTGGTAAGGCTGCCTCCCCATCCCCAAGGAGAGGTGATCAGAGATCCAGCCACAGAGTTCATGTCAGAGACTGTCCCTGTTCCCCTTCCTAGGGACCCACTTGGACACTGAGCTGCCATGGCTATATTTCTTCTAAATAATTCTACCCAGCAGGGTATCAAAGCAGAGGCTGAGACTTTGGACGAACTTTGGACAGAGTGCAGGGAATCTTCGGGAAGAAGGGGGAGATAGAAAGGCCTGGAGGGGACAGAAGCCTCACAAGGAGAGTAACAGAACCAGAAAAATCTGGACTCAGGGGTCTTTTCCGAGACTGATACTCCAACCAAGGACCATGCATGGAAATATTAACTTCTTATGTGGCCCAAGAAGATCACAGGTCAAGAGACTGCTTTTCAGCCTTCGTTTCATTTCTGATTTCCTCTTGCTTCTCCATAGGCATGCTTATCCTTCAGATAATATCTAGTGACTCACTTCCTCTCATTCGCTCCAAATCTGAAATAATAGAGAAAAGCCATGTCCTTAAACATATAGTCTCCTTGGATTCCAGGAACAGCAAATCCTCATGGGACTGACCAACCTAAATGAGAGCAATTATTAGTGAAAGCAAGGACTCCTCACCGGGTACCAGTACTGTACAGCCTCAGAGCCCATGGATTCGTCACACTGGGTACCAGTACTGTACAGCCTAAGAACCCATGTTACCTTACGTGATGGGGGGTTCTGTGACCTACCTTATGCATTCAGACAACGGAGACAGTAACCATTGACAGAATCATGCCTCGATGGCAGTGGTTTAAACACCTCTTACCCTTTCCTCCACTCTTCCTATGTTTAATACCGTAGCTCACACAGTCTCCAAAACAGCATCTGTGGGGGGCATTGAGCAAGACCAGCTCCTATTCCTAGTGACTAAAACATCGGATCTCCTCTTTGTGTTCAACAATGTAGCTGAATGGTTTTTCTGGAGCCAGTAGTGTTGCCTAGACTGTTGGAGCTGCCAGAACTGAGGCCTTTGCTCTACAGCACTGGTTATGCACATATATATGGTATGTATGTATGTACTTATGTATGTATGTATGTGTTCATTTATTGTTTTTTGTTGTTGGTAGTGGTTTTTGTTTTTATTGATTGATTGATTGATTGATTTAACCATCATAGGGTCTTTCCTCTCACCTAGGAAGAAGGGGAAGTTTACCTATTGACAAGCTCTGGCAGAACAGTTGAAATGTGTTCAGACCTTATGTTTTGTCACTAAATCAGCATCTGTGAGAGGGTGGACTCTCCTGTCTATGTCTTCATTAGTTGTTAAGCTTTCAAACCCAGATATAAAACAAAACAACAGCAAAAACAGTGGCCATTGCTTTTGGAGAATTACCACTTTTTCAGACTTGTTTCTCTGTTGAACAGTTACACATAATACAACCATTTTGATTCTCCAAAGCATTAAATGATACCTGGCCAGAAATGAGAACAACCCGTTTGCATCCTACTGGGTTGGTTGGTCCCACAGCTAAACTATTGTCAAAAATTGTAAAAGGAAACTAATTTGGTAGTGGTGATGTCAAAAAGGAATACTTAATTCTAAATCCAAATGACAGCATACAGAACCTGAGTACATTTTCTTTACCTGTTCATCCTCTGATAAATTCCCAGGTTGAATTCCAAGAATGTTGTTAAGTGCTCTAAGATATTGCAAATAACACATATGGGGGTGACATGTGTCTTTAATGTACTGATCTAAACTACTTTGGGTAAACATTGAAAGGTGGGATGACTGTCCTGTGGTCATCTTTTGTTTCTTTGAAGGTGCTCCACACTATGGCGCTGAATTAGGTTGAAGTCTGACATCTCCAAGAGCCATTTGTCTGTGATGGGTCTGAAATGATGGATCCCCTTCTCTCAGCAGGGATCTAAAAGTCTCCCCTGATCCGGGTGACCCCAGATTTTGTAAGGAGCCTCACTTAGCCCTGGAGCAGATTATAAGCCAGACCTTTTCCTGATAAGAAAACCAGCCCAGCAAGTATCCAGGACTTCCTAGAAATACCCCACCCTGCTAAGGATCCTAGTCTTTAGAAGTGACCTTCCGTTGTACTTTCACATTCTCCCACCCACAAGATAATTAAGTGCTGTGTGCTCCTTCTTGTGTAGGACCATGCGAGGCACTGTACCACTACATGGAAATGAAGTACCTCTGACCTGCTGACTCCATTGAATCAAACACATTCACCCTCGAAACCCTTCCTACTGCCCAAAGTTTATAAATCCCAGATTTCAAATAAGCATGTTGCCTGATTGCCTGCCACATGATACCAATGATACCATCAGCTTTCTGCCAGGGTCACCTGATGTTCATCATTCATCCTCCAGTGGGTGTGTTTCTGGCCTGCCCTTTAGCCTCACCAGTCCTGGGCCTAGCCTCAACAGGCCTGTGTCTTGGCTAAAAGCCCACCAGGCATGGGCTTTTGCATGCACCTCTGTTGCTTAACCTCAGCAGCTTAACCAAGAACTGTAATACTTTCACTTCGGGATCACCATAGGCTTCGGAATGCCTGAGTTTCCACTGCCACCAGCAATCTCATTCTAAAAGAGCTAAACTGTAACACTTGGAATACTTTTTCCACACCCCAGCCCAGCCTCTGGACATTGCCCTAAAAGCACTCCAGCCACCCCTGAGATCTGGGACCTTTGATTCCATTCTCTGTGTGGAAGCTAAAATCCAGGCCTCCATTGAATGCCAAATGAAGAAGGACACACACTGTTTTTCTAATTACATTTCTTAATATAACTTACAGGTATTTCAATTTTATGTTTTTAAAATCATGTAAAGCATGTCAAATAGAGAGATCTTAGCCATTGATACACTTCTCCATCCCTGTATTCTCCATATTTTAATAGTTTCAGGTATTTTACAAATATGTTATGAAAAAAAAAGAAGCAAAAGTGAAGCACATCTTTTTTTTTAATTTTTTATTTAACTTTTATTAAATACACTTTATTCCTTTTGTATCCCTCCCATAAGCTCCTCCCTCCTCCCCTCCTGGTCCCACCCTCCCCCCCTTTCTGCATGCATGCCTCTCCCCAAGTCCACTGATAGGGGAGGTCCCCCTCTCCTTCTTTCTGATCTTTTTTTTTTTTTTCTTCTCAATGCAGTTTATTCAGGAACCTTGAACAATCTTCTGGCCCTGGGGAAAGCCAGTCCACAACTTAAAATAGCCTCTGGGTAGCCAACCCCAGCGTGCCTCGTGGGCAATGCAGATAGGTCCACATACACGGAAGCAAGCCAGATCCTCAGCCTTAGCCAAATATGGAGTTGTTTGTGACAGAGAGCACTCACCATCGGGAAGGTAGAAGGCAGAAACCAGCTCCATCTTTAAGGCGCGGCATTACGCAGCTCTCTACAGTTCCCCCTTTTTGTTTTAGACGCATCAGGCAAGAGTAGAGGTCTGATCTCTGATATTAGAAATAAATTGGGACTTTGTACCAATGTTCATTTAGGTGTCATCCACCCAAAGAGCATCAGACCCGTCTGATACCTTTTTCTCAGAGGCGGGACCTGGGGCATCAACCCGCATGCAATCAGACATGCTCTTCTCTGGGTCAAAAGCGGCTGACCCTGAGTGCAATGCTTAGCCTCGCATCCTGAGCGTAACATTTTAGCTTTTTATGGTAGCCAACCATGCTTGGGGATACTGTCCTGCTTCAATGGCTGTAAAGGCCTGAATGATCATGGCTGCATTACACTGTTGTGAGACTCTAACCTTGAATATACACCACAGGCAAACCAAGGCGACCAACACCAGAAGGCCTGCTAATGCTCCCATGCCCGCCCATTCCTTCAGATGATTCATGGCTGCAGCAATCCATGATGATACTCCTGTGGCTACTCCTGAGTCCACTCTGGTAGAATTTGCCGTAATAATGGCCACTCTCAGTTGCTCCATCATAGTATCGAATTCTTCATTCCAATTACCTAAAATATAGCTAGACAATTGTTTAGACAGATTTGCAGCACGGGAAACATTCTCATATTGTATGCTAGTGATACAAAGTCCAGCATACTTCCATTGACAGCCAAGTTGAGCGATTTGCCATAGGGTATCAATTTGCTCCTGCATGAGGTCCATCCTCTGATTGAACACCATCAAGTCTCCTTTTAGTTGAGCATTAATTCCTTTTTGAACATCTAGGGCATGAGCTACATTGGCTAAAAGATTATTTAGGGTCTGAGCAGTCTGCATAGTATGACTCATGGAAGCACATCTTTTAATCCACCATATTGAAATGGAACCTCACATCCAGAATTTATTCACTGTATGGCAACAGCCTGCCAACTTCTATGCAAAGTATGAAAGTAGCTGTTCGATTTTTCATCACTATGATGAAATATCTCACATAAACACCTTAGAATATGAAAGATTTATTTTCAGTGATGGTTTCAGAAGCTTGTGTCTATGGTCCTTTGGCCTTGTTCCTTTGCAGTTGGGGTAGGCAGAGCACTGTGATTTAATTGAGCAGATATTAGAACAAATTAAAAATTGAACCAGGAATGGTGTAAGTCCAGGTGCTTTAAATGTTTAACTACAAAACTGATTGTCACCCAAAATTGCTATTGATGTGGAAAAGACTATGGAAGAAAGGGTTGAACATTTTAATTTTAACCTTATTGAGTTTATAACTCAGCCAGACACATGCCAAAAAACAAAAAAACAAAAAAACAAAAAAACAAAAAAAAACAAAAAAAAAACTTGTAAGCATGGGAGTTGAACTTTTACTATACTGAAACATATCAGCAATGAAAAGCATCCAACTGGATAAAATGACCCAAGTAAGAACAAGCTGAGAAGGGCGATGGGATGGCCCATTTTCTCAGATCACATTGGGGCAGGAGAGGAGAGGAACAGTCTACTCAGGAAATACAGGGGAGTGACCTTAAATGTTCTGCATTCTGGACATCAAGAGAGGGCTCAAAGCAGGGGGGTTTTAAATTAAAGGCAGGAAGGTTATGCATTGAATTTCATAATAGAAAGCTCATTCTGACTGACAGTAGTAATTTCAGAGAAGTCAGAAGGCAAGTCAAATTGAAATATTTTTATAGTGATAGTAGCGTTTGGAAAAATGTTTTTTTGTTTTTGTTTTTTTTTACAAGTGTGTTTAAAAATTACTCTGAGCATTTTATTTTCTAAACTAAGAATTTTATTTTCTAGACCAGTAATGATAGAATTCACATATAGGATAAAGGAGGGTTTAATTTGCTTACTTTTTTGATTATTAGATAAAATATTTCACAGGCAAGTTCAATCTGTGAGCTATGGGCTGCATGAGTCTCAGAATAGCTATGAATACAGCCGAACACACATTTAGATGATATAGTGTCGACAGGTTGGACATTCGAAATCTTTCTACATCAGTGCTTGGGGGCAGATGTTATGCCTTAATGCTGTAGACAGCCAGAGACAAAGGAAGACAGTTGCTTTAGTCCTTGAATACGCCCATCACTCTTCCTTAATATGACTTACAAGTTTTGCGGTTTTATATTTTTAAAATCATGTAAAGCATGTCAAGTAGTGACTTCTGAGATACAAAAACTACCCAGGAAAAAGTATATGTATTTATGTTTGTTAGTGTTTTTCCTGCATGTATGTCTGTGTGAGGGTGGCAGCTGCCCTGGAACTGGAGTTACAGACAGCTATGAGAGGCCTTGGGGTTCTGGGAATTGAACCCGGGTCCTCTGAAAAAGCAGCCAGTGCTCTTAACCACTGAACCATTTCTTCAGTCCCTTTCTCCTGAGCAGCAGAAAGCTCAATTGCATAGGAAGAAAAGAAATAACCAACGAGGTAGTATACTCAGAAGACAGTATATGTGGAATGATTCACTTACCAAGAGGAATGAATGGCACCAAACACTCATGCCCCCATTTCAGTTAAGAGGAAGAGGAGGAGAAGGAGAGGAAGAAGAAGCACCTATCTGGTGCATATTTGTGGGTTTGATCATCAATGACAGCTAATGTCCCTGAGTGATTTTTATCTTCTATATTACACTATGTGAAATGGAGGAGGAAGAGGTAAGGTACTTTTAGATCACAAGAGATAAATAATAGTCACTTCCAAGAAAATAAGCAATGGCACCAAGTAAAATGCTGGTTGAAAACTCATCTTAGGTGTTAATTCTTACTGGATTATTCTAATCAAAGGAGATGCAACATTTTTAAACATTGATTCATAACTTTTTGTGTGCCTAGCAGGTAAAGTCATGGAAGTCAGAGAAATTTGTTTTCCCCAGGGCTTCATCGCCAATATTGTATAACAAGCTGTCTTACAATATGTATTTGTTGATGGAGTAAGTAAATGAGCAAAATAATTTCTGATCAATAATCTAGAACACTAAAGTTTGGGCCCTTATTGAGCCAAGAAACTATTCAGCAAATTGGTAGAAGAGCTTAATTTTGTAGTTATTTATCATCTACTTCATATTTTCCTTTTCTATCCTTATCCAAATAGAATATAACCATTTTAAGGCAAACCCTTTAGAAAAAAAAAAAAAAACTATTTCCTAATGTAAAGGTTGATTTGCAGCCAAAATGTCTATAACTGGTTTAATTGAACAAATATTAGAACAAGTTAAAACTGAAACCATAAATCTTCCAAGTGAGAATAATCATTTTAGCATGAAATATCCACCTCAGATTTTTTATCTTTTTTTTTTTTTTTTTTACCCAGAATGGCAGAGTCAGCTCTTTGTCATGAATCCCACTCTGTAAGATTCAAGCTATTGCCTCAGTTTGACTGACTCCCCTTTCTTTTGTGTTTCCAGGAAACCTGTTGCCCATGCTAGCATATTTACTGCTGTCCTTGCAGATATATAAGCCATCCCAAGCATAACGTGGCCACAGATGGTGGAAGGCTCTCTCTAATCGATCTTTTGCTGTGCTTTTGGAACGGCACTGCACCCCATGCCTGGTCGCTGCATACTGGTGGTATGCTGCACTAATCTGCTTAATTCGAACAGAGAACAATGGAGCATTCTTGCCTTGCAGTATTCAAGAGAGTAAATATTTATTGCTCATGATCTCCATTTCAAGGATGGGTTGCTCTGCCTGAGCTAAGGGATTTCAGTATATTTGATCTTTCTCTTTAAAACAAGTAGGCAGATGACATAGAGTGTTTTCATCTTGGCCACTGACTTTATAGTCATCTCATGAAGTACTTTGTGTCCTTAGACCAATAGAAAAAGGACGCAGTGTGTTATAGTAACCAAACAGCCACTATTGTTCTCTTCTTCAGGGGATGCTAGTTTCAGACATGTTTGCCAAAATCAAACAGAAACTGTGTGCTTGCCTAGTTGAGGTTTCAGTGGAGGGCAGTCTTTCATGTTCACAGCTCTAACACCTGTTTGTGAAATTGAACTGCAGTGTTGGAAGAGCTTTTATCATCCATTAGCTGCAGGGTAAATGCAGCATTTCTAGATGCTCCTAGAACACCGGCTGGATTTAGGCAAGTAGAAGAAACATAAAACATGGCAAAAGAAGTGATCTTATTAGATTAAATCTGCTATTTGTATCCATTGGCAAACCAGAGAGGTCAGGTTAAAAGAGGCATGGGAGCTCAGGGTGACATTGCTGGTCTGCTACATCAACATTCCAAATGAAGGCAAGACGTCTATGAGTCTAGGGCCATCTTAAAATATATTGAGACTTGCCACTCCCCAAAATAACTACAACAAAACATCAAACACACAAAAGGTTGCTGTGGATTGTCTTACAAACCTAAAACAATGAGAAGAGTAAGGACAAATAGCTCTGGTTTTATGAAAATACATTGGTCTACCTTTTCATCTCTCCTTTTCTTCATATCAATGCAAACATTCTGAAGCATGACTTTTCATATACTACATTAACTAAAGAAATGATTTTGCTTATCAAGTTTCTTCCTGCTTATCAAGAGTCTGATCTGTTCCAAAAATGTCTATATGGGCTTCACAAAGAGCAAATTCATATTTCTTTTCATCTAACTCATTTTAATTCTACCATTTTTTAGTGATTTCTGTCAACTGATAACATAAAAATAACATCTGAAAGAGCCCAAGCAACTTAAAACTATGTTTTTCCATTTGAGATGACATTTAGCCTCATGAGAATGACTATGAAAAGCAAGTTTGAAGTTACAAGGGAAGAAAGTATTCTTTCGGAAGCCACAAAAAGCCACTTTATTGTGTGACATATAGGACAATCAAATGAGAGTTTGGTGGTGAGACTGTAGTGCAGGAGTGTAAATCAGCTCCTGGGTCAGATCCTGGGTCAGCATGAGAAGACAAGGAAAAAAAAATCTGCAAACAGACAGATAATACAAACCTCATGAAATTATGATCAAAATTTTAAGGATGTTTGTGGCTAAATGTACACAGCCTATGTGATACTGGATATTTTGACATTCTTATAAGGAATAATGGTAATAATTAAAAAGCATTGGAAAATAAATTTAAGTTAAAAAATTACATGTAACTATACTTAAAATGCCATCTTTTAGTTGTTTATTTATTAATTTTACTCTTAATTCTTCATGTGTCACTAAAACACTTCAAATGTAGAATGTTCAGATACCACAGTAAAGGCCATAGACTTGTTGTTTCTTTCTCTATAACAAAAAATCATACTAATTTATATTTTATCACAGTACTTTAATCTACCAGTGAATTCAACTTTGTATGATTCTGAGCCCCCAGTGTCTTTGTTCGTTCTGTAAGGCTGAAAAATACCAGTTCATTGTACATTGGTTACACACATACAAAATCACTCAAAATATTAATATTATTGTTAATAATTATTAAGAAAATCGCTCTTAGGAGTATTCATTTTGAAAATAAGGCTGAATGGATAGCACAGCGTCTTAGTTAGCGTTTCCATTTTTCAATGAAAGATCATGACCAGTGTCATCTTGGGAGAAAAGGGCTTATTTGACTTACATATGCTGACTCACAGTCTACTGATGAAAGCCAGGAGGAAACATGGAGACAGGACCTGATGCAGAGGTCACACGTGAGTGCTGCTTACTAGCTTGGTCACCATGGCTTGCGCAGCCTGATGTTTTATAAAACCCAGGCTCACCAACTCAATGCACTCTGGGCCTGCCCCACTACTCACCAATTAAGAAAATGCCTATATCCTTGGTTGCCTATAGCTAAGTCTTTCAGAGGTGATTTCCCAATTGGGGTTTCTTCTTCTCAGATGACACTAGCTAGTGTCAAGGTGACATAAAACTCACCAGTACATGGTGCATTTGTCATCTCTCTAAACTTACTTCTCTGTCATACTCACTACGTTGGTAAACCAGATGTCATGTGCTATTTAAGCTTGCTGAAAGTGGACCCTAGGACTCTGGCCCTCCCCTGTGTGCCATACTTCAGCATCAAGTGTCCTCCAAAACCCCTTGTTCTATGTCGGGCTGTCCTCCTCAATCTAGAAGAGGGAGAGAAAAAAGCAGAAAGCAGCTGTTGGTATTAAAATACGGCATCTTTGAGAACAGCTAGAAAGTGTCCGATAGAAGCCTTTTGCTGTTGTTTGTTCAATGGTATAAAATTGCTAGTGTGAGAACACAAAGGCAGAAGCTCATTTGTGGGCAGAAGACTGTCAGTCAGGAGCTCTGCTAAGCTTCCTCAATGGGACATCCCAAGTCAGTTCTGAGAAATGTTGTAAGACCATGATCTGATGGTGTGGCCTTTGCCTCTTCTCTCAACCAGGGTCTTCAGTCACCTCTGTCATGTGTTGTCAGTGGCTGATTTGATATCTTGCTATCTGCTGCTTTTATTTGTTCCTTGTTATTTGTTCTTTAACTTTTGCTGCCTACATGATCACTAGGTATCTGGATGCAAAAGTCTGTTTTTTATGAAACATTTCCTGGACTGTACAGAACATTTGTATTTTCCCCTTCCCCCAAAGAATTCTTCTTTGATTTCGGATTTTCATTTCTGAGTTGTTGCATTAAGGCTTGCTTCCATGATTTCTCTTTACAAAGGCTAGAGCACATTTCCAGGCTATTCATCACAGACCATTTCTCTCGCTATTAGAAATGATCTCTAAACATATAAAGTTCTTAATTCTTGCAAAAGATGCATAGTAGTTTTGCTTGGACTCATAAAAACAATAAAAAATTATTTATTGTTTGGACTTTGTAGTGGTAAAATGAATTTGAAGAGCTTTTTAAATAGTCTATCAGAGAAAGCCCACAGAGAAACATAGAACAATAGAGTATGACTTTAGCTAATCTTAAAGATATCCCTTCTCTGTCTTCTCATTGCACACACCAACACATTTCTATAGAAATTGATCTGGTTTGTTATTGGTAGAAGAAAGTTTGGGGATATGACATGACTATTTTTTCTGTTTCATTTATTTCTGTTTTGAGCAAAAGATATCAAATCTCACTAAACAGGGAAGAATATGGTAGGTTGAATTTTTTTTCCATATTCTTTTACTTGCCAATTATTGTGTGTTTGTGATTGTGTGGGGAAAGGTTTGAATCTGTCAGGGTTCACCTGTGGAGGTCAGAGCATAACTTTCAGGGGTCAGTACTGTCCTCCCATGGGTGAGCTGGCAATCAGTCTCACATTGCCAGTTTTGGCATCAAATGCTCTTACTCACTGATCTAACTCAGCTACCCATAGTTGAATTTAAAGATCCAATACTCACAAAGGTATGAAGTGTTGGATGCAAGAAGTGACTCAAACTCTGCTAAACTGAAAAGTTGACAAGTTGTCTCGTCTCCACGCCATGCAGCAGTTAGTGTATGAGTCTTTCTCAGAAACGGAAGTCTACTGTAGAGTGTGGAAAACACAGTATGAATTCGTGTTGTCTCCATCATTCTCATCTGGCAGCACAGAGAATATTCCTTTTACTCCAGCAGATATTAAAATTCACTTCTAGTCTACAGTCAGTCACATGATGGCAAGGTAGCACATGCCTTCAGGTTCTTTCAGTGTAAATATGTATGCAAACAACATTTCTGATACAGCTGCGGTGCCTCAGACATTTTCTTCAAAATTCTGAAAAGAATCAATACATTATTCTTAATGAGAAGTCTGGACTCAAATTCTGTGACAAAACAAGAATAGAGTGAACACATAATTGATATAAAACAATTTCATACACAAATTATGAATTTCTATCCTATCATTGACCACAATAATGAGTGAGATACTAATAAATTTAAAATTCTTGCAGGTCTTTGAGGTCACATCAATTCCAATAAAATATTAAAGATTTTCTTTGGAAGATAAAAATTCAATCTTTTATAACATGTAATTAATAACATTCTTTAATAATATCAGGTAGTGATGGGACTACTAAGCCTCTTGCTTTAGTTACTTTTATACTGCAGAGATAAAACATCATGATCAAGGTGGCAACATATAGATGATATAGAAGAAAATATTTGTGGGGGGAGTTATGGTTTCAGAGAGATAAGAACGAACACCTTATGTTGAGGAGACATGAAAGCAAACTGCAGTCATGACAGCAGAAGCAAGAAAATGAGAGTTCATATTTTGAACTGTTAACACAAGGCAGAGAGAGCAAACTAGAAATCATGCTAGTCTTTAAACTCTCAGAGTCCACACCCATGGACATACTTCCTGTAACAAGGATATCCTCCCTAAAATCTACATGAGCAGTTCCACCAGCTAGCCAAATATTCAAGTACCCAAGATTACAGAGAACATCTCATTCAAACTGACACACACCTCTATTCCTGCTTCCAGTAGAAACCAGTGATACTGAAGAAATAGAAATATTTTTCTCTCAAATTGGGAAACAGCCAGTCTGTACAACACAGAGAGGGTAATCATTATCGCTACAATGCTACAATTCCTTTTAGATAACATTGAACTAAAAATACTAAAAGCAACTAAAAATATTTCATTTGGTCAGGTTAAAAGACAGGGAATTTCTTTATTCATGCGCAGGAGTGGTATGATCCACTACAACATAGACCCTGAAAGCTTGGGTTTTGGACACAGTGCCCTGCTGTTATATACTAACAAATATCTAGGTAATAATCATTTCTTTGTATATTTGTTACTACCCACTCTCTCTTTCACAAATTTACTTAACCAGTATTGTGGTGCATAGCTGAATTTATTTATTAAAAAGTAAGGTACACTAGGATATTATTAAGCACTAATGTTTCCTATATCTAGTAAAGTCAGTAATAAGTGTAGAAATTAAAAATGAATGATTGTGGAGGAGCCAAGATGGCGGCGCCGGGAGAGCACCTTGTATAAGAAGCAGGACAGCACTCTCCGTGCAGCGACCAGGAGACTGAACTCTGGGCCCCGAAACCACAGCGGTCGTGTTTCCCAGGTGAGGGGAGGCTCCCACGGCCTGGGAATCGGTCGGGTCCACTCTTGGCTGCCCAGCCAGAACCCGGAAGAGTCCCTGGGTGACGCGGACTTTGGGTCCCGGGCTGGAGCCGCCAGCCTGCCTGTCCCCATCAGTTCCACAGGCTGATCCGTGGGCACAAGGGTGCCTGAGGCTGGGAGTCCCAGTAGCGGGGGGACCCCACGGGGAAGCAAAGTTGTGGGTCTGATCGCGGGTCACCCAGTCTTTCCCCAGAATATCGCTAGGACAGCGGTTGCCCGCCGCCATCAAAGCTGAGCTCCTGCGGCGAGCGGAGAGCTGCACACTCAGCTCAGCGGTACAGACAAGCTGCGCGCTCCAGTACAACAGGGACTGGGAACCCCTGTCCGGAGAGGACCCCACAGAAAAGGAAGAAACCGTGCTGCTGGGGTCACCTAGGGAAAGCCTAGCAGACTGCAGATCGCAAACAGGCTAGTACGCCCAGCCATCACAGATCTGGGCCCAAAC
>REGO01000048.1:419980-471001 GCA_010120015.1 Rhombomys opimus
GAGGCATTCATGCAGAAAGGGGGGGAGGGTGGGACCGGGAGGGGAGGAGGGAGGGACTTATGGGGGGATACAAAAGGAATAAAGTGTATTTAATAAAAGTTAAAAAAAAATGAATGATTGTCATATAACATTCCATGGCAAAAATGCAATGGCTGCTGTACACATATCATTGTACTTCAACAAATGTCTCTATATATTTGCATTTGAACAAGTTAGGAAACATTTCCAGATTTAGAAGGCTGTGGAAAGCTGAGATATAAGTTCAGATCTGCCCAAATTTAAAAGACTAAGCCATTAACCAGAAACCCAGAGAACTAAAACAGATCACGAAGACACATAAGGAGATACAATTCTCATTTATTGGTATACAAATAATCCATACCCTCTTAAAAATGTTTCCTCACATATAATTTTCTCATTGAGGACATAAATTAATGATAACACCATTTTTAGGTAACTATTAAAATATTGGAATAATTTAACTGGTATCAGAAATTGACAGGGAATTTAAGTCTATTGTAGCAACTTTTAAACAAGAACAGGCACTTATAAGAGAGAGCTCTGTAACATCAAAAAGCGGGGATCAAAAAGTTATAAATGTTATGTTTTGTTTGATATTGGAAGCAGAAAAAAACAATAAATTTTAAACTTTCAATAATTGACAAGGATAGAGTACAATAAAGTTATAAGCCATTATGGCGCATTTTACTTCCCTGTAGGCTGTTTGAGTGTGGAGCTACTTCTTGTCCTTACTCTCTCATTACACATGCTACCGCATCCTGATACTGAACATCAGATGAATGCTGTTCCAAGTCTACCAACTCAGCCTTCGCCTCTCCACAGACCGTCTCCATGGAAGACAAGTCTGTGGTTCTCTCTATGACTCTGTCAATCGGGTATTGCATTTCATTCATATTTCTATTTCATTAAAACATTGCATTTATGTTTTCCTTCAAACATATCATCAGATTTTCTTTTATTCCAGTAGGAACATACTTTAACATGACTATTGTTGGGAAAAAAATATCATGATAAAACCTCATGTGCTTTAATATGAAACAACTTGATTGGAATTTGAATTAACTGAGGTAGAGAAACACAACTTTGGGTATGTCTGCCCTGAGTGTGGGAGAGCTGTCCTGTGGCCTGTAGGCGCTGACTGGCAAGAAGATGGAGAAAGCAGTAAAGCACCAATACATTCCTCTCTGCTTCGTTTGAACTCACTATAGTGTGATCTGGTTTGTTCCATGTTGTCTAGACCTGATGAACTGAACTCTTTGAAAACAGCAACCAACAAAAATATTCTCTGCACTTCTGTCTGACATTCTGGTCAAAGAAATGATAAAGATAACTAGCAGTATGCACATTTCTTCAGTAATTTCCTAGGTTTTCACTGTTTCAATCAATTTTTGAATAAAAATTCTGTTTGTATTGTTTTTGTCTTTTTAATAACTCCGGGCTTTCTGTTTAACGTAGTCCAATGAGATCTTTCTTTACAAGATTCCAATTAAAAACTTATTTTTATGATCAGAGTTTAATTCTGAATTCTCTACTCTGTTTCACTTGACTCGCTTGTAGAACATGTCATAGACTTGACATTCCCCAAATCATTAACTTCCTTTGTTGTTTCCTTGACTTCACTTGTGCTGATATGTTGATTTTTCTTGTATCTTATTACTTACAAAATCTACTTCATTAATTCCTCTTTTATAAGATTTGAGTATTCACAGTTCTCCCTACATTTTCCTTTTCTAAGCTAACTTACAAATTACATAACCTATTGTCTTGTGACTCTAATTACAACTTACATTTTGGAAACTCTGTAATTCCTTAGTACTCATTAACTATCCCATATTTTTAGATTCAAATAATCAAACTACCTCCCAAATTGTCCTCAAAGCAATTAGTGCACCATTTCATTGAGCCATTTATTCATTTCCCAATACTAGAATTGCCATTGATTTCTCGCTTCCCCTCACACACAAGAAACACTTAATTCACTAACAACTATGAATGACTTCACCTGTCAAATCCTTCTGCAAACTAATCACCATTGTTAATGATAAAAAAGTAATATGTTTCTTTCACCAGGGCCAAGATATTAATATTCTTTAATAATGACTTCTACTCTTTTGTAGCATGTTCTAATACTTATAGTATCAACTCTCTACTTTCAGAAACAAACAATTCACTATGTCATTTCACTATTATAAATCCACTAGTAATACAGCTCATTCTTTTTACTTTCAACTTAGAAAATATTTTCATTCCTACATGTTGTCTCCTATGTAATCTTCACAAAAACTATAGAAACTAGAGTCTGCTGGCTTTTGTTTTTTGTTTTGTTTATTTTAGTGAGGGTATTTGCCCAGAAAACTGAAGCTCAGGCAGGATAATTTCTCCCGTAAAAATTAACAACTTCTGAACAAATATGCCGGAGTTCAATAAAGCTATTAGTAAGTAACCCAGTAATTTAAAGCCTCAGTGTGCGAATAAATAATTTATATTAGTTGTTAGAATGACAACCCCAAACAGTTTATCACAATGTCTTCCACTAAGAAGCTCTTGAGTAAGATCCAATAATCTTTGTTTTTGATAATACTATAGTGGCTTCCTTATAGGAGCAAGAAGTATAGTTGCCTGTTTACCAGCCAGTGGACTTAAGCATATAGTAGGAGTTTCATAATACTAGTTAGGAAGTATGTTGGACAAATGGCTCCTAACAATATGTTAAATAATTAATTAAAGTAAATTAATTATTTTATTGATGTTCTCAAATATCAGTTGTAATGAGAGTCCCAAGGCAATAAGTTATGTAATTTATAAGCAGGCTTAGAGAAAGGAAATGTAGGAAGAAATTTGAGGTCCTATAAAAAGAGGAGTTAATGAAGTAGATTCTGGAAGTAACAAGATACAAGAAAACTCAGCTTGTCAGCACAAGTGAAGGCAAAGAAAGAGCAGAGGAAGTTAATGTTTTGGGGGAAGTCAGTAATTAAATACTATATTGAAACACATTAAAAACACAGAAAGACTTATTTTGATCACCTCTTATTACATATTACCTGTCAATAATGTTTCATACAATAGCAGGAAACTGAAAAACACTTTATTTTATTTCTAAAAATTATATGCAGTTTTCAATGAAATTTAATAAAACACATAAGCCCCAAACTTGACTCTTCGACTGTGTGCACTGTTAATGTCTTCTCATATCGTCTTCAAAGTGAACTCACCATGCTATCTTAGTGCCCTTAAAACCAAGTAATAGAGATGACGTAGATCTCTAAGCTGAAGCATAGACTTTAAATTTAAAACATAGTGCATTTTGCTTACATACATGCTATTACATTTTTAATTATTTAAAAATTATTGATACAACATGTTTTGGTCATATTTTCCCTTTCCCCGAGTCCTCCAAGATCCTCCCCATCGTTTTCCCCACTCAACTTCAGTTCTTTCTTACTCAAAAGGGCAGAAAATAAAAACTTTCATGGTCATTCTGGATGATGATTAAAAACACTCAATATTAATAATTAAGAATTTGTAAAAAGTGTACTTTGACTCATTGGTTTAAATAGCTTTAGGAAAAATAAAGCATACTCCTGCTAATAGATGGACAAAAATATAAAATGTGCTCCCTAAGTTAAAGTCAAACACAGTATATATTTTTAAAAAGATACTATACTTTTGATGACAGCTTCTATTTCCTTAGGGGATATAGGACTATTTAATTGGTTACCTGGTCTTGATTCAGCTTTGGCATGTAGAATAGGTCAAGAAAATTGTCCATTTCATTTAGATTTTCAAATTTTGTGGCATATAGACTTTGGAAGTAAGACCTAATTATTATTTGGATTTCTTCAGTGTCTGTGGTTATGTCCCCCTTTTCATTTCTGATTTTGTTGATTTTGATAGTTTCTCTCTGCCTGTTGGTTAGTTTGGCTAAGGGTTTGTCTATGTTGTTGATTTTCTCAAAGAACCAGCTCTTGGTTTCATTGCTATGCATGGAGATAACCTAAGACCCCTGCACAGATATAGTCCATGGCAGTTCAGTACCCAAGTGGCTTCCATTATAATAGGAACAGGGACTGTCTCTGACATGAACTGATTGGCCTGCTCTTTAATTATCTCCCCCTGAGGAGGAAGCAGCATTACCAGGCCACAGAAGAAGACAAGGCAGCCACTCCTGATGAGACCTAATTGACTAGGATCAGAAGGAAAGAAAAGAAGACCTCCCCTATCAGTGGACTTGGGGAAAGGCATGCATGCAGAGGGTGGAGGAAGGGAGGAATTGGGATGGGAGGAGGGAGGGAACCACAGGAAGGGGGATACAAAATAAACAGAGTGTAATTAATAAAGAACTAAAAAATACATTTTCCCTAATATGATAAAAAAGATGCTATACTTTCTTTTCTCCTTTTATTTTTACCTCTTTTCTCATTTAATACATTCTGATTTCAGCTTTCCCTCCATCCTCTTCTCTTGCTGCCCTGCCCCCACCTCATTCCCCTTTGTCCCAGATCCACACCTTCTCCATTTTCCTTCAGAAAAGAGTAGGCCTCCCAGAGATAGCAAAGGAATGAGCATAATATCTTATAAGACTAAGCAAAACCCCTCTTATTAAGGCTGAACTAGGCAACCCACTAGGAAGAAAGAGGTTCCCAAGACCAGACAAAAGATTCACAGATACAATCCCTCCCAATCCCACTGTTAGGATTCTCACAAAAACACCAAGTTAAACAACTATAACATATTCATAAGCGCTGGCTCAGACCCACAGCTTCTACCTCTGTGACCCCTGTAAGACCTGCTTACTTGAATCTGTGTGTTGTGTTCCTGTGCTGTCCTCAACCCTCTCTGGATCCTACAATCCTCCTACACTCTCTTCCACAGAATTTCCAGAGCTTCACCTAATGTTTGGCTGTCGGTCTCTGCATCTGCACCCATCAGTTACTGAATGGAAACTCTCTGATGATGATTGGCAGAATGTCATTACAAGGGGAACAGGGACTGTCTCTGAAATGAACTCAGTGGCTGGCTCGTTGATCACCTCCCCCTGAGTGGGGAGCAGCCTTGCCAGGCCACAGAGGAAGACAATGAAGCCAGTCCTGATGAGACCTGATAGGCTTAGGGTCAGATGGTGGGGGAGGAGGACCTCCCCTATCAGTGGACTTGGAGAGGGGCATGGGAGATGAGGGAGGGAGGAAAAAGGAGAGAAGGAAGGAATGGGAGGGAATGAGGGAGGGGGATACAGCTGTGATACAAAGTGAATAAACTCTAATTAATATAAAAAATAAAAATTCAGTATGAAAGGAAATCACGTCATTGATCTTTCTGCAGTCATGTTTGGTTCTACCTTAGGTCTCTGGGCTATCCAGGCTCTGGTTCCTGGCCATCCAGGCAGTGTCAAGTGTGAGATCCCTCTCATGGTGTGGGTTTCAATTGGACCAGTCATTGGTTGGTCCCTCATACCAGTTCTGCACCATAGTTATCACAGCACATCAAAAGCAGGACCAATTGTTGGTCAAAAGTTTAGTAGCTGGCCTGATGTCCCGGTCCTACCACTGGAAGCCTTGCCCGATTGTAGAAGATGGCCAGTTCAGGCTACTTATTCCCCATTACTAGGAGTCTGCAGTAGGGTTACCCTCACATATTCCAGGCAGTTTTCACCGCACTGTTTCCACATCTTTCTTTGTGTGCTCCCCAATTCTAGTAATCTCTCCCAGTACTTCTTTCCTCTACCTCCTGCCTGATACCTTCTGTTCTCATCCCTACCTGCCTCCAATCCACCTGTAAAATCTATTCTATTTCTCCTTCCCAGGGAGATTCATGCATCCCTCTCCTGAATATTCCTTGTTACTTAGCCTCTCTGAGTTTGTGGATTATAGCATGATTTGATTGTCCATTAGTTAACAGCTAATATCAATTTATAAGGGAATACATATCATATTTCTCTTTCTGGATCTCGGATACCTCACTAAGGATGATTTTCTCTAGTGTCATCCATTTGCCTGCAAGTCTAATGACATTATTAACAGCTGAGTAGCACTTCATTGTGTAAATGCACCACATTTATTTTATCCATTCTTCAGGTGAAGAACATCTACGTTGTTTCCAGTTTTTATCTATAAAGAATAAAACTGTTAGGAATATACCTGAGAAGTGTTCTTGCTGTAGGGTGGAGGATACTTTCCTTATATGCCTGGGAATAGTATACATGGATTTTTTTAGGTAGATTGATTCTCAATTTTCCTAGGAACAAGCATATTGACTTTCATGGTGGCTATTGTTTGCGGCTGTTGTGAAGGGTGTTGTTTTGTTCCATGATTTCTTTTTCAGTTATTTTGTTATTTGTAAATAGAAGGCCTAGTGGGGTTTGTGAGTTAATCATGTATCCAGCTGCTTCACTAAAGATTTTTTTTTTTTGTATCCCTGATCTCTCCAAGACTTTTATCATGAAGGAGTGTTAGATTTTGTCAAAGGGTTTATCAGCATTTATTGAGAAAAAAATGTGAGCTTATTATTTTTTCTCTTAGTATGTTTATATCATAGATTGCATTGATTTTTGCATGTTGAACCATCCTTCCATCTCTGGCATGAAGCCTGCTTAGTTATAGTGGATGATTGTCTTGATTTGGTTTTTGGTTCAGTTTTCCCATTTTCACTTTATTTTGTATTTATTTTCAAGCAGAAAAGTGGTTTATAATTCTCTTTCTTGGTTGAATCTGTGTGTGGTTTGGGTATCAGGCTTGCTCCGGCCTCATAAGATGAATTTGACAATGTTATATGTCTTACTATTTGTGGAATCATTTGAAGAAAGTTATTGTTAGCTCTTTTAAAGTCTGGTAGAATTTTAAAACCATCTGTCCCTGTGTTTTTTGGGGGTTGAAAACTTTTATTAACTACTTTAGTTTCTTACAGACTTTATATTTATTTAAATTTGTCTATCTGATCTTGATTTAACTTTGGTAATTCATATTTATCCAATATATTGTCCATTTATTTTACCTTTTCTAATTTTGTAGAGTAGAGGATTTTTTTTAAGCATGTCATTTGATTCTCTGAATTTCCTCAGTGTTGTTTTGTCTGCCTTTTTGTTTCTGATTTTGTTAATTTGGATATTCTCTCACTGTTTTTTAGTTAGCTTGGATAGGAGGTTTTCTTTTTTTTTCTGTTCTCAAATGTTCTCTTTGTTTCTATTTTGTTAATTTCACCACTGAGAATGATTACTCTCTGCCATCTACTCCTTTTGGGTGTGTTTGCTTCTTTTTGCTCTAGAGCTTTTATGTGGTCTGTTAAATTGCCAGCATGAGATCTCCCCAATTTCTTTATGAAGGCACTTAATGTAATGAACTTTCCTCTTAGCACTGCTTTGATTGTATCCCATAAGTTTGGGTATGTTGTGCACTGTTTATAATTGAATCCTAGGAAGTCTTTAATTCCTTTCTTGGTTTATGCCTAGACCCAGTGATCATTCAATATACTGTTGTTCAATTTCCATGAATTTGTAGGCTTTCTGTTATTTTTGTTTTTGTTGAAATCCAGCTTTAATCTGTGGTGGCCTGATAGGATCCCTGGGGGTTATTTCAGTTTTCATGCATATATTGAGACTTGCTTTGTGACTGAGTATGCAGTCAGTTTTTGGAGAAAGTTCGATAAGGTGTTAAGAAGGCACATCCTTTTGTATTTGGGTATGATATTCTATAAATATCTGTTAGGTCCATTTGGTTTATAGTATCATTTAACTCCAGAATTTCTCTGTGTAGTTTTTGCCCGAATGATCTGACCATTAGTGAGGGTTGGGTATTGAAATCCCCTCCTGTTAGTGTGTGAGGGCTGATGTGTGAATTAAGCTTTAATAATGTTCCTTTTAGAAAAATGAGTGGATGGCTTGCATGGCAGGCAGAGATATTAAGAACTGAAATATAATCGTGATGACATTGTTTTTGATGAGTGTGAAGTGTCTTTTTCTGTTTTTTCATTAGTCCTGATTTGAATTCTACTTTGTTAGAAATTAAAATGGCTAGCTTAGCTTGCTTCTTAGGTCCTTTTGCTTGGAAAATCTTTTTCCAACCCTTAACCTTGAGGTAATGTCTAGCTTTGATGTAGAAGTGTATTTTTTGTATTCATCAGAATTTTTGATCCTGTTTTCACATCCATTCTGTTAGTCTGTGTCTTTTTATTGTGGAATTAAGTCCAATGATATTGAAAGATATCAATGACTAATGATTGTCAGTTTCTATTATTTGGTGGTATTGGTGGGGTGGGGTGTATGAGTCTGTGTGTGTGTGTGTGTGTGTGTGTCTGTCTGTCTGTCTGTCTGTTTATCTGTCTGTATGTCTCAGTGTGTGCTTCCCTTTATTTGATTTTTGCTGGTGTGAGATTATTTCCTGTGTCTCTATGGGTGAAGTTAGCTTCCTTGGGTTGGAGTTTTATTTCTATTTATCTTCCATATGGCTAGGTTTGTAGATAGTTTGAATTTGATTTTATTATGAAATATTTTGTTTTTGCTAAATATGGTGGTTGAAATTTTTGTTGGGTATAGTAGTCTGGGCATCTGTGGTATCTTAGAGTCTACAAGACATCTGTCCAGGTCCTTCTGGCTTTTAGAATCTACACTAGGAAGTTGCATATAAAGGAATACCTTTATATGTTATTTGCTCTTTACCCTTGCAGATATGATTATCCTTTCTTTGCTCTCTATGTTAAGTGTTTTGAGTATTATGTGGCATGGGGACTTTTTTTTCCTTGTTTAGTCTATTTAGTGTTCTGTATGCTTTGTGTACTTTTATAGGCATCGCCTTCTTTAGGTTAGGAAAACTTTTTTCTACAATGTTGTTAAAGATATTATCTTGTCCTTTGAGCAAGGATTCTCTTCTTCTATTCCTATTATTCTTATGTTTGTTCTTTTCAAAGTGTTCCAGATTTTCTTCATGTTTTGAGTCAGAATTTTTTTTTAGATTTAACAATTTCTCTGTCTGATGTATCTATTTCTTTTATCATATTCTCAACTCCTGTGATTCTCTCTTCTATCTCTTGTATTTTGTTGGTGATACTTGCTTCTGTAGCTCTTGTTCATTTGCCAAGAATTTCCATTTCCAGATTTTCCTTAGTTTGTTTTTTCTTTATTGCTTCTATTACCATTTTAGGTATGGAAAAATTTCATTCCTTTTAATTACCTGTTTGTTGGTTGGATTCTTGGCTTTCTTGGTTTTCTTTAAGGGAATCATTCACTTCTTCCAATTTTTGTTTGTTTTTTTTCTCGATTTATTTACTTCCATAATCTTCATAAAATTGGTTTTAAGATCCTTTTCTTGTGCTTCATCTGTGTTGGAATATTCAGTGATTGCTGTAGTAAGATAGCTGGGCTCTGGTGCTGACACACCACCCTGCTGTTACTGATGGTGTTTTTTGTGTGTGTGTGTGTGTGTGTGTGTGTGTGTGTGTGTGTGTCTGTGTGTGTGTGTGTTTGTACAGGTCCATGTTTGTGCAGGTGATATTAAGGTTTATATCTAGGCATCTGGGTTTGGGATGACTATAGGTGTACATCCTTCTTTCTGACTTTGTCTTTGCTGGATGGTTGGTTTGTTCCTTGGTTTCTGTTTGTCTCTGGTTTATGGCCTGGGCTGCTTTTGGTTGCACAGGGGTTCTACACCTGATTTGCGGGTTTGCCTCCTGAAGCAGGTGTGGACTCTGGTTCAGTAGGGAGTCTTTGCCCAGTTGGAGGATGGGAAGATGCAAAGAGGAAGGGAGGTTATCGTAGGGATAAATTTGGCAAAGTCCATGGACAAGCAGTTTATCTGAACTTCTGGTGCCTGGTATGGCTTTTAGTCACATAGGGGTTTTCTGCTTGAATTACAGGCTAGAATATGGTGATGAGGAGGAGTGGATGGATTAGGGATACTGTCAGGGGGAGGCTAATGAGAAAGTGGAGAAGTTTGGGGTGTGCAGGTGCAAGCTGTCTGCCTATTCTTGTGCTTGATATGGCCTGCACCTGAGCAAGGGTAGTTTGTCTAAATTGGGGCCAGGACATGGCACCAAGAATAGGGGTTGGGCACCAAGGAGAGGGAAGGGGTGGTACAAGGTTGCATATTTGGGTACAGAACCAAGGGAATGGGAGTGTTCAATAGGCTGGTGGCCTGCCTATTCTCCTTGCTGGTGGCCTGCCTATTCTCCTTGCTGGTGGCCTGCCTATTCTCCTTGCTGGTGGCCTGCCTATTCTCCTTGCTGGTGTGGCTGACACCTGAGCAGGGTGTATCTCTACAATACTTTTTTATACGTATGTTTAAATTGTTAAACATATGTTAAAATATGAAACACAAATTTAAGTGAAGGCTTTTATACTAAAACAGGGAGAGAAACAAGTATAATAACTAGTTTATTAAAAGGCTGGATATAAACTGGATATAGAATACTACCTTTTCACTTGCTCTTTTTAGTGTTTTTGTTAAACATAATTAACACTGCAGGAAAAACACGTGCTCTAATTTTCTGTCTCTGAAGAGAAGCCAACTGTATTTTTTCAAAATATTGATCAATATTTTATTGATTATTAGCCAATATTAGCCAAAACGCAAATATGCTTTATCATTTCAGAACACTTCAAAAGGTATGACAGTTTCTTGCATTCATGTGGCTTAAAGACTCCTTGAAGCACGTATTTTAATAGATTAGGGGAAAAAATAGGGAATCTGGACAAAAGAATGACAAAAAGAGAGGGGTATTATACATCAGCTGTGTCAGGGAATTGCCAACTGGACTTGTTTGAGATGGACTTCTGAACTTTGAAGACGGGAACAGGTGTGAAATAAAAGCAAGGGAAAGCCATTAAAGTCACTATATTTTCTCACCTGTCAGCATGAGTACAAAAGTTTTAAATTTTACTGATAATCTCTAAGTTATTTCATATAGTGAAAAAAAAATTTGGATTAGATATTTTTCTTTTCACTTAAACAAACACCTGAAATTCTTTTAATGAATAAATCAGGAAGGATACCTGGCTATACTGGTGGAAGTTGAGAGTTTTGGAAATAAGAATAATGTGTCCATGCATAGTCCTTGGTTGGACTATCAGTTTCAGAAAAGACCCTTAGGCCCAGAATTTTTGGTTCTGTTGCTCTCCTTGTGGATCCCCCCCCCCAGGTCTTTCTATTGCCCCCTTTTTTCATAAGATTCCCTGCACTCTGCCCAAAGTTTGGCTATGAGTCTCAGCATCTGTTTGGATACATGGCAGCTCCTTCTTCAAGTGGGTTCCCTAGTAATGGGAACAGGGGCTGTCTCTGACATGAGCTCATGGGCTGGCTCTTTGATCACCACCCCCTGCGGGGGGCAGCCTTACCAGGCCACAGAGGAGAACAATGCAGCCAGTCCTGATGAGACCTGATAGGCTAGGGTCAGATGAAAGGGGAGGAGGACCTCCCTTATCAGTGGACTGGGAGAGGGGCATGGGAGGGGGAAAGGGCCAGAGGGTAGGATTGGGAGGGGAGGAGGGAGTATGCTATAGCTTGGATACAAAGTGAAGAATTGTAATAAATAAAAAACAGAGAAATAAAAAAGAATAACATGTCAAGGGTAAACTCACGATACCAATATCATGGCCTCTTTGAACAAATAAAGATCCCAGAGAACTGAGTTGAGAGTAACATCCAATGTCACATCTAATGTCACATAATGGGAGGTGCAGGAGTAAAGGTGGAGCCGAGATGAGGGAATAGCAAACCGGTAACTGGCCAACCTGAGACCCACCTCATCGGAGAGAGCCAACCCCTGTCATTATTAATGATACTCTGCTATGCTTGTAGACAGAAGCCTAGCATAACTGTCTTCTGAGAGGCTTCATCCAGCAGCTGATGGAAACAGATACAGAGTTCCACAGGCAAACAACAGGCCTAACAAGGACCTCTCTGGAAGAGTGGAAGAAAGGATAGAGGGGGCAAGAGGGGTCAAGGATACCACAAGAAGACCTACAAAGTCAACTATCCTGGGCCCATGGGAGCTCACAGAGAGACTGAACCACCAACAAAAGAGCATGTATGGTCTGGAACTAGACCTCTCTACATACATGCAGCTGTACAGTGCTGTCAACATGTGCGTTCCCTAACAATGGGGGTGAGGGCTGTCTCTGATTCTGTCACCTGCCACTGGATTTCTTCCCCCTAGCTGGGCTGTCTTGTCAGGCCCCAGTGGGAGAGGGTGTGATTAATCTGCTGAGACTTGAGGTGCCAGGGTGAGCTGATATTTTTGGGGGATAAGAAAGAAAAAAGAGAAGGGGGATGAAGAAGGAATGTAAGAGGGTGAGACTGGGAGGAAAGAAGGGAAAGGGGAGGGATCAGGTTAAAAGGAAATTAAATAAAGAAATAAGTGCAAAAAAAACAATGAAAAAAGGAAGATTCATCTTTAACTATTTTATTCTTAAGATGATAGCAGTGTAAGGAATCCACATATTGTGGTTTAAGTGTGCCTTTGGTATAAATTCTAAGGATTCATTTTTCAAATTTGATTCCCTTTGTGAGGACAGAGGGGGTGAAGACAATGTCAACACAGGCCAGAGGTGGATTTAGGGAGTTGATTATTAGATAATATGGTGGGCCTCTTGATCGTTTCTTGGGTGATGGTTAGTTTTAATTGTTAAATTGAATCAATATAAAATTGTGCAGGAAGCACCTCTCAATGTGGGCTGACCAAAACCATGTCGGCCTGTGGGCACTGTCTGTGGAGAATTATCTTGATTAAGTTCATTGAAGTAGGAAGATCTACCCATGTGGCCCCATTCTATAGATAGGGTAACATATATGCATTCAATCTCTCTCCTTTTGACTGTGCATATGACTAGCTATTTCAAGTCCCTGCTAACTTGATTTCCTTTAATCAACTGTAACTTGGAATTGTAAGCTAAAATAAACCCTTTCACCGTAAGTTCCGTTTGTTAGGCTGCATTATCATAGCAACAGGAAAAGAAACTAAGAGAGTATTTAGTGTCTCACCCTGCCTTATGACTTTGTCAGCAAGATCATCACCAGAGGAAAACCCTTAGCTTTGTGCCTCTACAAGAGCCAAAATAAGGTTCCTTTCTTGAAAGTGTATTGAAAGGCAAAGTAAAATGGATTATAATAGCATATCCTACAGTGAAGAGCTCCTCATCTCTGCTTCATTTATGCCCTTCTAACAACTTGCCTTCATAAAAACAGAAAATATGCTTGATGAATATCTTCAAGTCAAATCTTTCTTCTTATAGACTAATAAGTCAGTTAAGAAAAGACTATTATTCTATTTCATATTAATGCAAAAATATCATCAGCAATGTCAAGAAACATTAAATAACCACATTTCAAAAACCTTCTAAACAGAACTGTGAAATTAATTTGAAATTTGTTCCTTTTCCAGTGATTTTTGTTGCCTACAAGGAAGGGATCAGCACCACATAGAGGTACTTATGTAGCAAAAATAGTCAAAAAAGCTTTGGATTTTATAGCTGCGTGCCCAACCTTAAACTGTCACCTGTGCATTAAGAAAAATTTCAGAGCAATGGCAACAAATACTTTGTTCATAAAATAGTATAATAGATAAAGGCAGACAACTCCTTAAATAGCATTTGACAATTCTTTGACTTTCCAAAGCGATTACAGCTATGAGTCGGGGAGATGTAAGAAGCAGCCAACTACTGCTACTCAGCTTTTGTCTGTTTGCTCTCAGGAACACAATGGAAAAAGGTAAAGAACATTTCCAAGAATGATGGAAACATTCTCTGAATTAATCCATTTATCCTAATGGAGCCAGAAAGAATGGCATAGTTTTTTTATTGTAAAATAGTACTCATCACCCATAAGACACATTTTCTTCCCTTTCTGATGAATATTTTGATGCTTCATATCCTGACACATTAGCAACACTGCAATGCATTCCTGAAAAAAGAACTTGCTCTTTGAAATAGCAGACATTAGAGATACTTAAAGAAAAATTTGATTGTTCAGTTACTTACATTTATATGACTTGTTATCCAAGCTCAACAAATTCATGGAACTGTATTGATTTAACAAATCTACACAGATCAAAGTTACCGTAGATTTCTAACAAAGAGAGATGTGAAAACAACAGCCAGCAACATCTGCACCATAGGGAAAGCTCTTGATACAGGGATAGCACTGAATATATACGAATTCAGGCTGAGTACACCATAGTCACTTATGCTATACATTTTTCATCAGTTGTGGTTCTCGGTAACGATCTCCATTTTCTGCAAATATTTTTACATTTGTTGGGAATTAAGATGACTAGTTAGAATGCAGTTACAGATTATACTGCTTTGGAAAGATTACAGTCGTAGATTCTTGTCTAGGTTCCAGCCAGAGGTAGTTGTCCAGATATACAGTATCAAGTATAAAATATCTCCTATTGGCCATGCCTTAAGTTCAACTACATAACTGTTGATTATTGCTAAAATGTAAGTGCCAGTAGTTCATCTTTGAGTTCTGATTCTAGTCATTGTTGTTGTTCTTAGTCATCACAACTAGGTAGGGTCATTAATTAGTTTTCTTCAATGGTAGCTTCTATGGCACCTTCCAGTACTATGCAAGCTAGTCTTCCTCAAAGACCCCCTCACTTCCTCACTTATTCTCCCTCTTTCTCTCATTCTCTCTCCCCTCTTCTTGTAATTTTAGACATTCTAATCTAAGCAGAATGCTCAGTTTATCTGAGCTTATACTCACTCCCTCTCTTTCCTAACTAAATGGTGCCTCAACCATGTTTGTAAGAATTCTTCTTTTAGACAGTTTTCATTATTATAGTACTAGAAGATGATCTAAGCCTATGTTTGTCCCCAGATTCACATGATGGTTCAGAGTAGCCTCTCTCCAAGGGAAGTATACATCCAGATGTCTCACATGGTCATTTTTCTTTGGTGACGAATCACAGTACTCTGCCCATTTCTGGTCAGAGTCACTATGAAGGGACCAGTTCTAGGTTCTATGTCACATCTGTGGTCAGTTTATTTATCAAGATGTGTCAAAACTCAAACACACTGCCCATAAAACAGCATAAGATTGAGACAGAAACAAGGCCCAAGATGATTGTAGTCCAATGTAAGAGCTGTAAGTCTGAATAGAAATCTAGTAGACTGAGACTACCCTTATGCCTTCTCTAGCACTGGAATTGTCCAACCCTGTCCACAGGCAGGCCTGGATATGGAAACCACAAGTATGGGACCATCTTTAGGTTTCAGTCACCCAACACTATGTTCCAAGGTAAAGACTTGTATTTATTACTATGCCCTCACTGCAGTGAATGTGGTCTTGCACTGTGCCATGCTAGCTGAGGTTTGAAAAATCTTTATGAAAGCAGGCTGTGGCTATCTGAGCTGGTTTTGGTATCTACCCAAGTCTTACAGATACACTGATCTGTATATTGTCAGTTTTTGCTGATCCCTACCACAGCCTCTAGTGCTGAGACAGGCAGGAACACACATGCATCTCTTGGAGGCACAGGTCAGAAACCCAGGGCTGGGGCAGTTGTAGAACTCTGTCTTTGACACTGGCTTACTGATAGCTGTCCCACCTGAGGCTAAGGGATGCATGATAGAGACAGTCACTTGGCCACCAAGACTGGTTCGAAGCTAAGTCACATGTGAGTCTCTCAGTCATGGGAGCCTGTACGGAAGGGCACAAGTGTACCCGTGTCCTCTCCTCAACTGGAGCTGAGGTAGGTAAGCCTCATATCTGTCTCCTTAGCATCCAGGTGCTTGTTTTATGTCCCAGTTGGTTAAGGGGCTCTGTGAAATCTGGTTTATTTGTGTGACACTGAAGTTACACTGGGTTCTTGGCATCACCAACGTGAGCTTGGGAATAGGATATGGGACAGAGCTGTCTGCTTGTTTCCCCGGCCATTTCTTACTATGAAGGGTCTCACTCACTGTGAATCCTGTGGTTGGAGGAGGGGAGGTGGAGGGTATTAGGAAAGTGGCCTTGTGCTGCTTCAGTGGCTCAGCCCGGTGTGTATTATCTGGCAGGAACACTCCAGAGACAGCTCAGCTACGGGTGTCAGTGTGGCATGTCTGGTACTGGGTTTCAAGTCCGAGGCCTTAACTTGACTCAGCGGCCCAAGTAGGATGTGACACTCTCTGTACTAGGAGAATCGGGTTGAGAATGGGGTTACAGCGACACATATTTCTTTACTTTTTTTTTTTCTTCTTCTACAGAATACTATTATTTTCAGGTGATACCTATGCTTTTGTGAAGGCATTGTGTTTGGGAAGCTGTTTATCTTGTTTCTATGGAGAAGCATCACCAGAGGGTATTAGCTGTTTGTTCTGTCAAGTAACACTTAATTTTTCAACAAGTTGGAAAACTTATTGAATAACTCTTGACATTAATATGATCAGCCTCATTTTAGATGTAAATTGCAAACATTATGGAAAACAAATACCATGTTAAAATTTAATATTCAAAGAAAGCTTAAAGAAGTTACTTCACTTTCTTTACTGTCTACAAACAATAGAAAAAAATGATGATCTGCTGGGGCCTTTGTTTTTAAAGAAATAAAAGCAAAACAACTGCAACACACAATGCTTATCTTAAAAAGTTATTATTGAGAAATTTAATATTTAGACAAAGCAGTTTGGAACATTAAACAATTCTTATTGAACTGCATAACACTAATTTATAGTACATTAATGCAAAGAATATTCTATAGTTTGAAATAAAATGACATTGTGAAATTACTAATGAATTCAACAAACATGTCAAACTATCACTCTCCCAACACTACCAGTCACTGGAATGCATATAGTGAGCGTACTGAGTAAATGAAGCAACTCCTGTTTTGAAAGTACATTATAAATACCAGATGTGAGGAACAAATGCAAAATCTTGAGTCTTAGAAAAAGGACATCAGAAATCAATTAAAACAATTCTAAGCTTTAATTCATGTCAATGTGCCTGATGTAAGTTTTCATACTTGAGTTAAGACTGAATTCCCCATTTACTTTGAAGGAATATGCAGAAACGGAGAAGTCCTAATGTGAATTCTTAAGATAAAAAAATTATTCACAGCTCTTTCGAACATGGGTTGACTTCCCATAGAGGAAAAAAAAATCCATAAGGATTCATTTCCACAGATTTTACTGTCAAAACTCACCACAGAACTTGTGAACCACAGATGTAAAAGTATTCCTTCTACCACAAAGCGGGCGTCTCTACTCATTAACCGTTCCACTTTTACTGATGTTTTATCTTCACATACTCACTGCTCATTTGTAACTTTTTCTGGTACTCCAGAGCTGTTCTGCCAGTGATTATTACAGAGCTCAATTATACACTCGGAATCTGTGTGTAAACAGCCCACACTATCCCTTATGAAGTCGACTCAAAGAACCTTCTGATGTGTAGACTTGGTTTTTGAATTAGCTCAGAACTTCACTGGATTTGCTCTGTATTCCTCATGCTTTCAGTATCACAGAGAATATTTCTTGTCAGTTTTAAAGAAAAATACAGTTCCAAAATGAAAAAGTGAAGAAAAAGCAGCCATGACATTCAGCATCTGAGTCAGTTTGTACGTGGGCTGCCTCAGACACTCACAGAAGTTAAAGGAGAAATTGGCCTTTCACACTCCAAACTGTCTGTTTCCTATTAAGTTTCTGCCTCTTCATCTCCTTTTTTGTTGTTTATGCCTCTGAAGTTTCTTCTTGGAAGCTATTGATGTGGTGGTAAGGGTAGAAACTTGCTTTAAGCACTCATCATACAAATTAAATTTTAAGTAAAAGCAATGGGTACCACTGCTGAGTAAGTTCTTCCTGAAGATTGCTCAGACACTCTGCAAAATTGCCTGCTGACCTACTCCTTGGGCCAGAGATGCCAGTGGCCTGATAGCCAATAGTATCTATCATAGGTGACATTTATAGTAGAGAGTTCTGTGCAGTGGTGCCAAAAGCACACATCAACGGAAAACAGGCTATTCAGGATGAGATGATATATTAAATTGTATGCTATACTTTCAATTGAAAAATGAGCATCATGGGGGAAATAAAACATCCCTGAAAATCCAGCTTCAGGAGAAAGAAAATTGGGAATGTAACAGTGTGTTTTTATTTTGATGAAATAAGTATGTGAAAAATGCATAAAGATGACATGTGTATACTCATGAAATATAAAGAGAGCCATCTTTATGTTCTTACTTAGAGTGGAGATATCTGCAGTGTTGTCTCTATTTTACAGATACAGAAATAAAAGCTTAGATAATATTCAGGGTTAAAAAGCTATTAAAGTGTTTCATTCACACACACAGGTCATGTATATATTCAGAGTTGGAAGTGCATTTGTTTTTATGCTTTTTCACATTTAAAAATGATATTTATGTTTTCAAAACATGATTTACAAGCTTTCAGGGAGTATTCTAATGCCTTACAAGACCCCTTTCTTGGGTTTCTGTATCTAAAGGCAGTGTGTAAATGACCTGGGATAGACTTAATAAAGGATATGTATTGATAAAATAATGAACTATTGAAACTGTAGTTGACCTGATGATTTATCCTGCCTTACTCTGTCTTTCCACCTATCATGTTTCCAGAGCCAAGACATCTTATTATATAACAGGCTTGTAACTTTCCTTATAGACTTTAGGATAGAAATCCAGTTTTCAATTTCTAACTCTTATACCTTCATTCTATAATATTTTGCCTCTCTTATTATTAATTTAAACTTTGTTATAATGGGGTAATAGGTGAATATTTTAGCAAACATGTTAATGTGTGAAAACATTACAGTTGTGGTCTAGGAGCCTGCAGTAATAGTTACTATGGGAAATGTAATGAGGTTAGCTTGGTCACATATGAACACAGGGTGGCTGAAAAAAATGTCTTCCCTTAATGCTTGATCTACATCACAGGGAACATTAGTATGTTACAGCTGTGGTTTCATGGTGTTTGGGATATCAGTAATAAACTCAGAAGCAGAGACTGACTCCTAATCTTTACACGTCGAAAGAACTATTCCCTCACACCACACCTCAACTATAACTAATACTAGAGCTGAAACCTTCACAAGTGTCTGGAAGGTTATGTATCTGTGCCTTTCAAAACATTCAAACTAAAGCATGCTATAGAAATGGCAAATTGTAGGTAGTTGAAAATGCATTCAAATATATTTCAGAGAAGTTAGGATCTCAAAGAGGCTCAATGAGAGAATAATTGATTTAATTATTTCAGTACCTAAGTTTGAATTAAAAGCTTCAGTGCACAACTTAGATCATAGTTGGCCAGAGTTTCATCCTCACATGGTTGGAAAGCAAAGCAGAAAATTAAAACATGGGTGGCCAGCCTTTGGACCTTGATTATTAGTACTGGCCTTAGTCTGGAGTGGAAGAAAACACTGCATAAATGTCTAGAGATAAATCAGGGAAACAAATTGTCAAATCCCATTCAAGCTTTTCTATGCCATTGCCTTGAGACAAGACCATTCTGAAGTTTTCTCTCAGATTGCCTCAGATAAAGCCTGGAAAGCAAGGAACCCTTGCTTGAGCGAACCCTAGCCAAATGACAACCTGTTCTAGACCTCCAAATATCCAGAGCTCAGTGAAAAGGGACTATTAGATAAAAAATACAGTGCCTAAAAAACTTTGCACAAAAATTTATGCCAAGAAGAAATGAAAACTGAAGGTCCTTATCTAACTAACAGTTGAAACTGTATTACTTTTGCTACAACGTATATAGGTCAAAAATAATTTCTTAAACACTACCTTCTATAAGAGGGATGTCTGAGCATGCCTGCAGGTTGTGTGACCTTGGCAAGAAGATAGGAAGTGTGTCCAGGCATTACACTTTACACTTCACTTTGAGATCATTGTACTTTACATAGAATAATTGTTTCACTTATAGTTTGTTCTTAGATTTCCTTTATCTGTCTCTCTCTCTCTCAAAAAAAAGAAAACAACAAAAATTCAAAAAGGAACTTCAAAACAAACAAAAATAAATGAAAAATGCCAACACAGATAAACAAAAAAGAAAGCAAAACCACACAAAAACAAAGAAAAGCGTGGAGTTTGTTTTGTGTTGGCGGCCTTCTGGGCATCAGGCTTATCCTTGAGTAGGATCGCTATATCCAGTGCCATTCCATTGATGAAAACTGATTTTCCCTCTCCTAGCAGGTATCAAATTGTGAATAGCACCTTCTTTGGGGGTTGGGGAGGATTTTGTGTTTACTCCTCTTTACGGTGCTGATTTCGTCTACTCTGACCCTGTGTGGGTGTTGTGAATGCTGTCACAGTCTCTGTGAATTCATACACACATCAGTTATGTTGACTTTAAATGATTTTGCTTAAAGTGACTACAGTGACTTTTTTCTCTTGTTATAAATTTCTTCAGACCCTGTAGGTCTCTAGTACCATAGAAGTTTGGAAGGTCTATTTTGAGCAAGGTCAAACCTCATGGTACCATAGTGGATTACATCTACAAAACAGTGTAACATTTCTGCTGCTGGTTAGCCATAGGATACCTTTCTGCAATGCTACATCTCACACTAAGAGGAGAGTATTTCTTGGTTACTATATCTGAGTTTTAAGGACAATGGCTGCTCCTTGTTCACTTCTATATTTGTTAGTATTCTACTTATTTCTTGCTGGCTAATTTGATGATCGTCAAATTCCCATTTGGAGTTAATTATTCTTAATGCTAAACCTCATTTAAACTACTCTTTTCTTATTGGGCATAGATTGTTTCAGTCAATAAATTTGAGAATGGACAAACAATTGCAGTGAATGCATACAATGAACTCTAATGAACACGAATTTGAGCAAAGTGCTGCAACAAAGGAACAATGGTACACACACATACATTCTGTTGGGAAAATAAGAAAGGCAATGATACAAAAGAATCAGGCTATTTTACTGTTTATTTGATGTTCTAATGCAGGTCAACGTTATTTATTACTGTTGTAATAAGATGTTAATTTTTGTGGACACAGGGACTAAGCCAATTTCTGATTGATAAAAATATCCTTAAGAAGATCTCAATGACAGCTATACACTGATGTTCAGATGTGGGGAATAAATCAATTTTAATTTACAACAGCTTTCTAATGAGGTGGGTGTGTACAGTGAAACAACGCTTTCGGTAGCACAGAAAGGAAGGAAACTCACAAAGCAGAGAAGAATGGAGGAAGGTGCTGAGTATATTCCGGACCCAACTCAAACTGTGTAATGAATAGAACTGCAAATGATTGGACACAGGGTGAGAACACAGGGCTTTGAAATATCACGCTGTACTTGCAGTAATAGATAAATTAAAGAAGGTGGAAAGGAGGGAGAACATGGGAGGGAGCAAGGGAAGGAGGGAGGAAAGAAAATAAAGATGGAGGAAGAGTGACAGGAAGACAGAGACAGAGAGTGAGCAAGAGAGAGAGAGATCTGCAGCTATGTTGTATTGTAGCAGCAGAGGACTGGCAAAAGACTCAGATGGCGGAAGACTCTAAAATAAAAGCCAAAACAGGCTGAATCACCAAAAAGTTCTGTTGTACATCCAGACAGGGTTCTTGAGATTTGTAGACCATATAGGTGCCAAGAAAATTCCCACTTTCCCCGCTGGCTCAGGGCAAGTTTAAGAAGCCCATGCTGAAGTCAGGCTATATGGCTCATAGCTATCAATGTAGCATTTGGGAAAGAGAAAAACAAAGACCAGGCATTCTCAGTTACAGGGGCAGCAACAATCCAGGAATGTCTGAGCACACGAGAATCTACGTCAAAGAACAAAAACAAGGTCTGTGCCGAGTTAGCGAGGCACTAGAGGGCTCCTGTATTTCTCACTCTAGGGTCCCAGGTAAAAATGCCAGTAACTGGTCTGCAAGATTCCTTTGGCCAAGGAGAATAATCCTTGAATCAAAATTGATTGCCATCCTTGGTGGGGAAAACGAACTCAGCCATAAGGGGAGTGAGGCTCATCTGCTTGTCAAACAGGAACAAGAAGTGAAAAAACTCTCAAGACTGTTGTAGTCTACGGCACATGAAAGAGCTGAGGCCGTATCCAGCACTTAGAGACCGAAGCTCACCCACATCACACTTGTGTTATGGAGCAAACACCACTTCCGGAAGCGACCTCAGACTAAAGTTTAGCCCTGATAGAGGACATCCATAGAAAATTCCAGAAGCTAAAGCTGGGTGTGGAGACGAAGCTAACCTTGCCGAGCTCCCTCTATGTTCGCCTCTTGTGAATCTTTTATTTAATATCTAATTTTAGCCGATGGGCTTTATTCCACCTTACTGCTCTTCTCTTCATTTCTTTTTCTTTGAGTTGTTGTTTTTTGTTTGTGTTTTGTTTAGTTTTGACAGAATCTCCTGAAGAACTCAGAACACAGTTGACCTGTCAGCTGGAGGTCTCACTGCTAAGGAGGTCAGAATTGTTTCAGGTTTTCAATATTTAAAATTAAAAAAAAAAGATGTGGTTAGTATCAAAATTAATAACAAAGTAATGGGGTTAGTTATTGTATTTTATAAACTGCTTTGTTCATCCACATCCATGACTCTCCTCTCTATTAGCCTCACAATTTTGTTTAGCCAAAAAGAAAGATAGAATTATGATATTTACTGGAAAATGGATGAGACTAGAGCTCACTATTTTAAGTGATTTAAAGAGGTCATATCAGAAAGGCAAATGTTTTTTAATTCTCCTTACTGATGGATAAAATCATTGATGGCATAGAAACAGGTGTGAAACTCCCTGTGGGAAGGAAGGAAACAAGGAATGAAAAGGAAGGAATGGGAAGAAATAGCGGTTCATTTAGCCAAAGTATGTAACAGACTTGAAGGAAAACGTGTGTTTTAAACTCAGGACCTTCTACAATGAATATATACCGCTCAAATTTGCTGAACATATTCTTTATCCTTGTAGTGATAGTGCTTTTGATAGAAATAAATATCCATGTGAAATCCCTCAAACTGAACTCCTTTCAAAGTATATGTTCATTTTGAAAAGAAAATACTGAGGGAAATCTATAGATGAACTTTTAGCAATAATATGATGCTATGAACTATTACTGATTAAAAATTAATATCTCATTATCTGCTTTTATACAATGCCGGGTAGAGTCTTTCAGAGGCTAGTCAGTTCAGATGAGACCAGATAAGCTCAGGTCAGATGGAAGGGTGAAAGACCTCCCCTATCCGTGGACTTGGAGAGAGGCATATGAGGAGAAGAGGGAGGAGGGTAGGATTGGGAGGGGAGGAAGAAGCGGGTTACAGTTGGGATACAAAACGAGTGAACTGTAATTAATATTAAAAATAAAAATTTAATTAAAGAAAAAGCAAAAAAAATAATATCTAAAACAATTTTATCATAATGTTAGAAAGCATCCAGATAATTTAAAGGAAAGTCATAATTGATAGTCACACCATTTAAATAGAAAAAAATCTAATGAAATCCAATACCTCTCAGATGAACATGATATACATCACTAAGAGCCAGTCAATACTAATTACCCAAGTTAAATAAACTTTATTCAAGGTAGACATGCATGCTGTTTCACTGCTGCACATTTCCTCTGAACTGGTACGTGGACTCAGAGAAAGTCTACAATTAAATCTGGAGGGTTTCTTTTTTGTGTGTGTGGAATTTGGTGTGTAAATTTGATTTTTTTCATTGGCCATCTCAGTATTTCTAATCTCAAATTACAGTCAGAAGTTTCTGCTCTCTTATCAGATTGCAATATTTATGGGTACCATTAACACCTGGTTAAAACTGTCTCTGCCTCATAATTCAGGTGAACCATGTTAAGGTACTTTTGGAACTTGGATTTCACAACTTCTTAAACTGATTAACTAAAACAGCTTCAGCCCTTATCCTCTCTTTTTCCATTTCTCTCCTCTTTAACCTAGTCTTTCTAAAAACTGTTCCCTGGATTAAAATTAACTAAAAGTAATAACAAAACAATTATGCATATAGACCATGTTTTTTATATTCATAACCTGTATTATGGTGACTCATAATGCAAATCTGTCTCTCCTTTTTGTCTCAAACTGAATTTCTTTGAATATTTTCTGATGTGCCAGGATGGGTGAGATTTCATCATTTGAACAGTATTTCTCTGTGACTGTATTTTTTTTTTTTATATTTTCTAAACCAATTATTCCCCAATTCCCTACTTCTAACTTTCTTTATTTTGCTACATGCTCATTCTTCCTTCATCTTCTTCTTTTATACTATAATTATGCCTGAAACTGCCTCAACCAAGAGATTAAACCATAAAACTCATGTATTATCTCAGTTTTGTTCCCAGTGACTTTTCCTATATTTTGGTTGTTATAGCTCAAGACCCAGGTATAATACTTCTGGGCCTATACCCAAAAGATACTCTACCATACCACAAGGACACTTACTCAACTATGTTCATAGCAGCTCTATTCATAATAACTAGGAACTGGAAACATAGTAGATATCCCTCAACTGAAGAACAGATAAAGAAAATGTGGTATATTTACACAACGGAATATTATTCATGACATCATGAAACTTGCAGTCAAATGGATGGAACTAGAAAATATTATCCTGAGTGAGGAAACTCAGACCCAGAAAGACAAAACATGCTGTGTAGTAATTTGAAAGTAGATATTAATCATAACCATGACACAAACCACAGACTCAAAGAAGCAAAGAAGTCACAAGGGAAGATGCTTGAATCTCACTGAGAATGGGAAATAGATAAGACATCAGTGGTGGATAAAGGAAGGGAACTGGGTGGGGGAGGGGTGGGAATAGAAAAAGGAGAAATGAGGTGGGGGAAGGATGGAGGGAGAAAGCATTGGGAAAGACAACTGAATTGTGGTAGGGACATCTCTGGTATGACCTAGAAACCTAGAACAATGAAAACTCCCAGAAACCTATGAGGGTGGCACTAGCCAAGACTCCTCCTAATAATAGGGGACATGTTGCCTGACCTGGCCATCTCCTGGAACCAGGCAAGACTTCTAGTGGAAGAATTGGGATAACAACCCACCCACAAAATCTTAAGCCCAGAATTTGTCCTGCATACAAGTTGTGCAGGGGTAAAATATGAAGCAGAATTTGAGGGAAGGGCCAACCAATGACTGGCTCAGCTTAAGACTCAGGCAATGGAGTGAGCCTAACCCTGATGCTATTAATGATATTCTTCTATACTCGCAGATAAGAGCCAAGCATAACTGTCATCAAAGAGGCAGCTGGGTCTTCAAGTGTAACAGTTTAGGATTCAAAGGGTCTAGGATTCAAAATGACAATGTTTTCCTTAAGGTTAATTGCTACATAACTTCTTATTTTTAAAAAATAATAAATGATATGTCCTTACTGATATAGAGGTTGGATTCATATCAGTTTTAGGCTTATGTAAGAAGAGACGATGTCACACTGTTCTAAAAAGGCCAACCATTCTCCTCAGAAAGTGGTAATTCCACAGAACTGTGCCAAAGGGCATTTGGGCTTAAGACATATGTTTTATTGGTCAAAATTAGGCTGGGAGACAAACATGCAAAACTGCATGCCAACCACATCAAAACCTTTTAAACGCAGACTAAATTAAGGTGTCATCCTGCTCTGGCAGCCTGCTTATCCTTTTGAACATGAGACATTTTCACAGGGGACACATTTCTGTCAAGCCTAATGCTAAAAAGACGCAAGGGACTTATAGGTGACAAAGTACACACCAGCCTAATTAAGTCCTAAAAACTAAAAGATTACAATTCATATGTTTAAAAGGCAGAACTGTCCATCCCATATCAAAAAAGGAGCAGGGCAAAGATAGCCATAATAAATGTAAAAATCTGGGTACAAGATTCCTAGGGTGTGCTTAAACTCTAAAGGTAACAAGGAGTTTATATAAAGTTTGGCTATAAAGGTATAACCATTCCATATAAAAAAGGGGATAGGACAAAAATAGCCACAACAAATATAAAAACCCAGGCCTAAACCTCTACACAGGTACAAGGTACCTAGGTATGCTTAAACATTAAAGGTTAAAAAAAATAGTGTTAATTTAAAAAGATAATGCCTTTTCTGTTGCTTGAGGCAACCGGCTTGTCTCTTTAAATGGGAGACCTTCTTCCCGGAGACAGCTAACGGCTTAGTCTATTACAACAGGCACCTCAGAGCCTAGGGAGGATATTTAGATCTATACAGCCTTGTTTTGATTTCAACATGATAATGATTGTGTGTTCAATAATATGGTAATATATATTGCTGATCCTGCTACATGGAGATAGCCCTGAACCTGACTGAGACATGGATGTCAATGCATAACAAATAATTCTTGTTGGCTACAGAATCCCCATGACATGTACATGCCATCCTTTCATATGATATGAATAAAGATTTATAAATGCGTTTCTTCTCCTCATACAAAGAGCAGAGAAACATTCTTAACTGATCTGTGCATTCTGCACATCTCATACATGTATAATTGAGGACTGTGTAACGCTTGTGAGAAGTTATATATTTTCAGAACAAAAGAACCTGATGCCGGTGATGCTGGATCAAACCTGACAAGATTCATCCTTCCAACATGCTGAGATGCTGACTCATCTGATCCAGCATACTGCATGTTCTAGCATCCTGCATGTTCCAGCATTCATCTTGTTCCAGCCTCAACTGCTTCAATTGCTATTCTTCATCAAAGCCTGCTTCCAAAGCAACTTCAAAAGCTAGTGATCTCAATTACTACAGAATATCAGACTGTTTCAAGCTGGACTTCTCTTAATCCTGTAATCTCTTAATATTTTGAGACTGGACTGCAAATATTACTGCTAACTTGCTTAACCATTTTCCCCAATTTCCTTTGGGCCCCCAAACAGGATTTCTTCTTCCATAAATCAGCTAGAAGAAGCTCATGAGAACAAGGTCCCCTTTGCCTTAAGTGGGGATTGTATAAGTTTTTGGTTGTTTTCCGAGGCTATGGATGTTTATTGTCATTGGGATATAGTTATAAGTTATTAATGGTCTTATTCAGAGAGAAAATGAGATTAGACTCAGGGATTTCTCTCTTTTCTTTTCTCTTTCTTACATAAGGGGAGTGTAGGGGTATCTTATAGGAATCAGACAAAAGAAAAATTATTGAATTTATTCCTCAATTTAAGGCTCTATTTGTTATTCTAAAATAAGGTTATTTTTAACTCATTGGTATAGAACTTTGTATACTGATTTAAAAATTAGTTTAATTTTGATGCATTGGTATAGAATTCAATTTTAAGGTTATCTTTGACACACACACACACACACATATAAAAATTATATTTTTACTCTGGTACTCATACCAGAGTATCGTACCCATGCAACTCATTTACAAATACAAGGTTTACTGCCAATGCTTTTAAAGTTGCTATTTCAAACTATTTAGGAATTGTTATTCAATCATCTCATGGTCATGTCAGATACTAGTCTAATTTATCACAGAAATATATATCCTAGGTTTAACGGATAAATATGATTCTATAGATAGATTATATAAAGATAGATAAATAAGTCTTTAAAAACCTCAGAGATCTACAGAATATGGCATTTTAAAGTGTTTTTATCATTTTTAGGATTCTTTGATGATGAGACATGTCATCTTATGGCAGCACACAGTCTACTTCAAAGAATATGATGACCCTCAAAGTATCTCCATATAGAGATGGCTTCAAATGTGGCAAACCAGCCACCCAGGCAAATAAAATTCCCTTGCTTTACAAAAGACAGTATTCTGCCAAAAATGGGTAAGCTTAAATTCAAGCCAACTTGACTGCCAAACTCTGCCAAGACAGGGTAAGCAAGTCCTAAATAGCTCTAGCTTTACATATATGTCCGTCAGATAATCTGGGCCAGAAGGCTGAAGGTGATACTCCCATGTTATAGAGAGATTTAGGCACCTGTTCAGGCAGCTAACTGTCTCTGTCAATTTTGATTTTTTAGATGCTTCTAACATGCACTTTCTATTTAGTCAGGTAATTAATTTTATTCCTTCTTAAGTCTCTGATGGGGTTGAAGACCAGATAGTCATAGTTTTACAATTAGCTTAAGTTGCTTAAAAATTAAAAAGGTGTTTTACTTCTAGATAGTTTTTTTTAAGGTTGATAGATACAAACTATAAAAATAACACAGGTGTAAAACCTCATAGATAAATATTTTCTTCAAGGATGCCAAATACATTTATATTAGCCAGTATGTATAATAGTCTTACCTATTTGCTTTTATAATTGTTTTATAATTATTCTCACTGTATAAAAATGTCCTTTTTATTTAGTCAGACTAGGGGGATTTTGGGGTGGTGTTCTGATGCTGGTGCTCAAGATCTGGCTACTACCTGGATATACCTGTCCTTGTTGTGTAAACCTGCCCAAAAATACCTGATTGGTTGAATAAACACCCTGACATGGATGGGGAAGAATGGGGTAGGCATGGTGAAGGTTCTGGGACAGATGAATCACAGGAAACAAATAGATGGGAAGTGAGGAGGAAGGAGGATGCCATGATTGTTTCTTGTGGAGAAAGAACCAAGTGAGGCAGGAGAAAGGGCTTCAATAATAGTGTGGAAAGGCTCAGACTAAAATATAAGCAAGTATTTAAAAGATTATGGATGGAAGGTAGACCAGATAAGGATGGTTAAGACAGTGGGAATTGTGTGTGGGCTGGGAGAGTCATGGTGAGGTTATTGAGGCAGCATAAGTAGAAATATCTGCCCAACCAAAGGTAATAAGGCAATTATAAAATATTTGTGATAACGAGTTAAATAATACAGCCTCAATAATCACAGGGCAAAGAATAATAAATAATATAAAGCCCCAAATACCATTTTTTATTTACTACAATACTCTTATTTTTCCTTTACTGTTCATTTCCTTTACTGTTAATTTCATTTTCAAAATCCTATATTAACAGTCAATTGACCTACAATTTTTCAGTCAGCAAGATGTGTTGGGGTAAATGTGTCACAGGACTTGTGAGAGTGGCCAACTGGTAACTGGTCCTGCTTGAGACCCATGCCTGAGACTGCCTGGAGAGCCAGGAACCAGAAGCTGGATAGCTCAGTGACCTAGGATAGCAACAGGGAAATGATTCCTAATCATACAATACTTATAAACTGGACCATAGCATTAACAGTCACCAGAGAAACTTCATTCAGCAAGTGATGGAGACAGATACAGAGACCCACAGCCAAATATTAGGGGAGATCTGCGAATCATGAGGAAGAGAGAGAGGAAGGATTGTAGGAGCCAGAGGTGTCAAGAACACCACAATCAAACCGACAAAATCAACTCCAGAGCTCATAGGGACTCATAATCAGGGAGACTAAACCTACAATCAGGGAGCCTGCATGGGTCTGTGTAGGCACAAGGTTATTCTCTAATTCAAATAGTGAGTTATGTATCCTTGTGTCTGTTTTCAGTCCTTGTTCTGAGAACCTTTAGTCTCAATGTTGTGTCAATGCTATTCCCCAATTGCTCCCTGATATGCCAATAAGGCAGCCTCCACCCAATAACTGAGCATAGGAGGGAACAGGATGGGACTTCTTGCACTCCAGGGGGGAGGAGTTAGAGGAGGAAGTAGGGCATTCGGCCATGGACCAGTGAGAGGAGATGCAGCAGAGAATGCCATTAAGTGCAAGTGTCAAGGAAGTCAGGCTAGTCTAGAAGATTAAGAATAGAGTAATTACTGCTCACAACTGAGCATGAAGCTTGTTAAACATGTATAATAGTCCGGTCTCAGTGATTGGTGTGATAGCTGGATTAAGAGAGAAAGTGAGGCACAAACACAAGTTTATAAAAAATAATTTTGACAGATCTGGCCTGCAAAGTCCTCCTCTGTGGCCTAGCAGGACTGCTCCTCCCTTGGGGGGCAGGGAGGTCAAAGAGCCTTCCATTGAGTTCCTGTCAGAGATAGTCCCTGTTCCCCTTGCTATGGGAAACCAATTGGTTATTGAGCTACCATGAGCTTCGTTCGAGTAAAGGTTCTAGGTTATGACAGGGAAAGGATAGGAGCCCCACAAGGACCATATATATCTGGGCACAGGGTTTTTTTTTTTCTGAAACTGTTTCTCCAACCAAGGACCATGTATGGATATAACCTAGAACCTGTCTCTGACTCTTTTGCCTGCTGTTACAAACCTTTTCCTCCTACTGGATTGCCACATCCAGACTTACTAAGAGTAGCTGGGCCTGATCTTATTACAGCAAGATATAACATGTTTGGCAGATGCCTGGAAAGCCTCTCCTTTTCTGAAGAAAAATGGAAAAGGAGTGGCTCTGAGGAAGAGGAGAGATTGGGGAGGACAGATTGGGAAGATAGGAGGGTTGGGAAACTGCAGTCAGGATGTAATACATAAAGAAAGAATAAATTTAAAAAATAGGGAAAAAAGTTTTGAAAAATCCTACATTAATCTTCATTCTCACTCTTCCTTATTCATTAGCCACAACTGTATTCTACTTCATTATTATGACAACATTATTATCATAAAGGTCACTAAAGAAGCTCAATGAATTATCTTATCTTTCAATCTTAGCATCTTTATTTTTCAGTTAATTTCAACTTATTAAGACACTTTTTCTTTGAAATGAAGTTTTGGGCTGGGGATGAAGTTCAGTAGTAAGAGCTTATCTACTGCACACAAGGCTCTTGGTTCAATATAACATTAAAAGAGATAAAATGTTCACTCATTAATCCTTTCTTCAAAAGTAATAAGAAAATGACTTTCCTTGGTTTTTGTCAACCCCATAGTCATTTGTTGAACTGATCTCTCTGGAGTCTTCTCTCCTTTTTTTCTATAAAAATACTAAGTAGTAAATTGTCTGAGGTCTTTTTCTGCACGTTTTTGTCACTTACTTGCTTTGGTAATTATATATATTTCCATAGTGGCATCATCAAGTCATTGGCCAACTTTTATGACAACAAATGGTATATTGCTCTCAAGATTTAACTCAATATTCAAATACTTAAAATTTTATCATCTGGCACAAATATGAAATTAAGTATTCTTAGCATTATATGGCTAGATAAAATTCCAAAACAATAAAATAGTTGTTAGCTTAAACTGGTTTATGAGAACCAGCCTTGGGAAAAATAAGGCCAGGTACATGCTCAGTAAATCATAATCACAATTTAAAAAACAAGTAAATGGTAACAAATAAATAATAATTAGTAAAACAGAATGATTTTTTACATTGGCTATAAACAACTTATTTATTATTCATAGTAGCAACTAAATTTCTATTAATGAAAAGACTATTATCCAATTATTGAATCTAGAAATCATGCATTATGTATCTTATATTTAATGTATATTCTCCAAAATGTCTATATCTCTTCTTAAGTTGAGTGTCTTCCTTGGTCCCAATAGCTCAGCTCTAAGCACAGTGGCTATTCCTTGTAATATGCATTTCTGTATTTGTTAACATTCTGATTTTTTCTTAGTAGCCAATCTTTTGGTAGCCTAATTCCTATCTGGAGTTAACTATTCTTAATGTTAAACTTTACTGACCTGGAGAGAACATATGCTCCACAAGGAACAAATATATCTGGGCACAGGGGCTTCTCTGAGACTGATTCTCCAACCAGGTACCATGCATGGATATAACCTAGAACCCCTGCTCAGATGTAGCCCATGGCAGCTCAGATTCCAAGTGTCTCCCCTAGTAAGGAGAACAGGGACTATTTCTGACATGAACTCAATGGCTGGCTCTTTGACCTCCCCACCTCCTGTGGGAGGAGCAGCCTAGCTAGGCCACAGAGGAGAACATTGCAGCCAGTCCTAGTGAAACCTGATAAGCTAGGGTCAGATGGAAGGGGAGGAGGACTTCCCCTATCAGTGAACTTAGAGAGGGGCAGGGAGGAGATTAGGGAGGAAGGGTGTGATTGGGAAGGAATGAGGAAGGGGTCTACATCTGGGATCCAAAGTAAATAAACTGTAATTAATATAAAAAGTAAAATTTAATAAAAAATATATAAAAGAAAAAAGAAAAAAAAAACTTTACAGATGAGATTAGTTCACTCCTAACTATATGACCCCAGTCTAAGTATGGTATGAATGTATTTAACTCTCACAACAATTCCATAAGAGATATATTGCTAATGTGAAGATCCTACTTTCAGGCATCACTTTAATTTTTTTAAAAATTTTTTATTAATTACACTTTATTCATTTTGTATCCCCCCCTGTGGTTCCCTCCCTTCTCCTGTGCCAATCCCTCCCTTCCTCCACCCTCTGTATGCATGCCCCTCCCCAAGTCCACTGATAGGGGAGGTCTTCTTTCCCTTCCTTCTGATCCTAGTCAATTAAGTCTCATCAGGAGTGGCTGAATTGTCTTCTTCTGTGGCCTGCTAATGCTCCTTCCCCCTCAGGGGGATGTAATTCAAGAGCAGGCCAATCAGTTCATGTCAGAGACAGTCCCTGTTCCTATTACAATGGAACCCACTTGGACACTGAACTGCCATGGGCTACATACATCTGTGCAGGGGTCTTAGGTTATCTCCATGCATGGTACTTGGTTGGAGTATCAGTCTCAGGAAAGACCCCTGTGCTCAATTTTTTTGGTTCTGTTGCTCTACTTGTGGAGTTCCTGTCCTCTCCAGATCTTACTGTTTCCCACTTCTTTCATAAGATTCCCTGCACTCTGCCCAAAGGTTGCCCATAAGTCTTGGTGGAGCCCCTTCAGTAGAAACTTGCAACATCCTTTCATCATTTGTCAGAATTTATGTCATTTAAAAGTGCTTTGAGCTTAAAAGATTTGTTCCTCATAAAGCACTATTTGCAATGTACAGAAATTGTTGACATTTGCATTCTGTGAAGAATAAATATAAAGTAGAATGCGTTATGAGATAAATAATAGTTAAATCCTCACAACTCATAAACAAAACTACAGGGAAGTGGATAAAGCAAGACAGGACCTAAGGCTCAGCCAAATAGCCTATATGTTTTGTTTTAGCAAAAGAGAAAAATAGAGGGCATACCTCCTACTGTCATAACTTTCACCTGTTATTTTGTGCACACAAGCATAAAGTTATGACACAAAAGAATAAAAAACAAAACAGATAAAAGCTAGATTATGTTGAAAATAAAGTTATAAGCAAAAACAGCTGAACCCTCCTTCACCACACCCCTCCTTTCATAGAGAGCTCTGGGCCTAATTCTTCAGAAAGAAAATGTTAAAGTTCTTAGTATGTTTTTTTTTTAATGACAATTTTAATACCCTTTAAGGAGATGAAGACATTTTATGTGAACAGTTAATTATATAAATGCCTAGAGAGAAGCCCATCACTCACTCACTATCTATCTATCTATCTATCTATCTATCTATCTATCTATCTATCTATCTATCTGCATTTGTATGTATATACCAATTAAATGAAGATAAGCACTAACACTAGGAAGAAAAAAAAAAACTAGAACATACAGATTTACATAAAAGTTGTGAAAATGGTCAATAGTCCCCATACTCTACTTCTAAACTCGTCTTTGATAACCTATTAAATCAGTTTGCTGTATTTACTACAACTAAGGAAACAATATTAATATATTATTAACTGAAAACAGTCCTTAATCATATTTACTTGTATTTTCCTAATGCTTATCCTTCTTTTACAGGATCCCAGGAAATATGCTATTTCATGTTTGTCATCATGTTTCTGTATGCCTAGCTAACTGTGGCAGTATCCCAGACTATAGTTGTTTTTGGTGAACTAGAAGTTTTGATTGAATAGTTTTTAAGACTGTCATTCACTCTGAGTTTCTGTGATACTTATCACCACAGGATATAAGGATTTTTTTTTTAGCAGAACATCACAGATGGAAAATGCTCATAAAATACCAAAGCCATGGCCTCAGGATACCTCTACTATTGATTTTTACCTGGATACTCTGATGAAGGTAGGAGGTTTAAGGTTCCTTCCACTATAAAGTTGTGTTCTTGCTCTTTTTATACTCTACTACTCGAAATGAATTACTTTGTGAAGACTATGCATAAACCTACTCTCCACTCTTGGGGGGGGTGTAAATTGAAATTCTTCATAGAATATTTATTATTCATTCATATAGTATATTTAAGAATTTGGAGCATTAATAATAATGTTATCATATGACTTTTCAATTTAATGCTATCTTACACTGAGTGAATCAGTGCAACTATTGTCAGAAATTATATATCCTATCAGGAATTACTATCAGGAATAGCTTTTGCATGTGTTATTATTACTGTCACCAAAATGTGACATGACAGAGGCAAATAATCATAATAATAATAAGATTCCAAAGTAGGGATTGAATAGCATTGTATCCCTCATCAAAGCAGAGAGTAAGAGGAACAGACTATGAATAAGACACAGTCCTATAATCCTTTACTTCTTTCTGAGGTTCAGATGGTGGATGCACTTTCATGTTCAGTATAATAATGAATTCAGGGAAGAATTAATCTTTATCATTGACATGATGGACTGAAAAATATCTTGAAGCACACTTGTCAGTGTATCTTGAAAGCTGTTGCCAGGAGTGAATAGATCATTAAGATTTTGATTTGGTGAATGGTTTAATTCACGGCTGGATGCCAAGTTTGAATAAATTATTAAGAAGCTGTAAAATTGTTAGGTAGGGTCTAGTTTAAGAAAGTAGGTCACTGTGGAGGTTTTTGAGAATAATATATTGCCCTGACTGTGTCCTATTTAATTGTCTCTGCCAGGTCACAGTTTGGTTACAGTAATGATAACACAGACTGGGACCCGTGTATCGCTTCCCAGGACCATTAAGTGGCTTCATTGCACTTCATCTTATCAGACAATAGGCCCTAACCAACCATGGTTGTCTAAAAGAAACCCAGACAATTTAATAGGAAATTAGTTTTCCTTTTTATGTCTGCCATGACAGGTTCTGCAGTCTGTAAATTTATTTTTGCAATTGGGAAATCAAATACCTAGAGTCAGACTTGGTAAAATTGCAGCACAGTTCAACAAAAGAGATGGTTAGGGGCTGGAATAAGAGATGGTTGTTGCTTAGTTAGTATACTATCTAGCTAAATTCGATCCCTAGCATCCTATAAGCTGGGAGTGGTGGTGCATGCCTTCAATACCAGTACTTGGAAACTGGAAGCAGAAAGATCAGCATCATTTTCAGTTACATGCCAAATTCAAAGTTTGCCTGAGACACAAATGAAGTAAAACAAAAGCACACTGAAAAAACAAAAGCGAGAATATTGAGAGGGCTAAAAGAACCACTTTGCATTCTGTCCATTGAGCAGGGCAGTTTGTTTTCAGCTAGAGACTAAAGACTTTACTGTTTTGCTTACCTTAAACATCAATGATCTGTGGTTTTGCTTCAGATGAGAACTGAAAATAATTTTTTCTCACAGTGCTATTGAGATTAAATTTGTATAGGATCCCTAGAGTAAGATGAGATGGTTTTCAAAGTGCTGTACCTAGGCACTGTGTCTGAAAGGCAATCCCTTTACCCATGTCTTTATTGATATTCACCTGATGAAAAGCTAACTCTTTCTATAACTAGACTTTTTATACAGCATAAAACATCAGCTATAGATAGGAATTGCTCATATTCATCGAGTTTAGAGGGTATTAGAAGGTATTATATCCTTCTGACCTACAATCTGCTATTTATTATATCTATAAGACTCAACTACAAGGCAGAGCATAGGCAGCCTTTGGGATAAATGGTGGGGGCAGAGGGAGGAAGGAAGAAAAGACCTAGAGGGAACAAGAATTCCAAAATATACCAACAGAGTCAGCTAACCTGGGCCCAAGGGGAGACTGAATTATCAACCAAAGACCATGCATGGACTGGATGCATCTAGGTCCCCTACATAAATGTAGCCAATAGGCAGCTTGGTCTTCAAGTGGGTGTCCTAGTAAGGGGAGCAGGGGCTATCTCTGACATGGACTCTGTTACCTGCTTTTGATCACTTCCCTCTGGCTGGACTGACTTGCCCTGCCTCAGTGGAAGAGCATGCACTCAGTCATGCTGTGACTTGATGTACCTGGGTGGGTTGGTGTGTGTGTGTGTGTGTGTCTCCCCTCTTTTCCCCTTTTCTGTGGAGTAAGAGAGGGGGGATAGGGGAAAGAGGGAGGGAAGAGGGAAGGTGGGACCAAAAGAATAGAAGGAGACAAAAATCAGGAAGCAAAGTGATAAAAAATCAACTAAGTACACTTGAATTTCCAACGTATGTGCAATACATAATAAGATAATTGAAAAAAGCATAAATATTTTAATTCAAAGAGCATCTAACATGTAAAATTTGGAGAAAATCAAGTACACTCTTTTCAGTTACAAATCTGTGGAAATATCATTATGTAAAAAGTTTGATAACCATAATTTGTACGTAGTGGAAGCCATGTAAATGTAAATGCTGAATATCATTTGAGTCTACGACAACAATAAATAATATGGTTCAAGTCTTCTGAAATGCTGAGAGATGGAGGAGGGAGAGTGTGGAAAGCTCTCCCTTCACATTGGAATGGATTGCTTCTCTCCCTTTTTAATTTGGCAGTGGGTTGAAGGGAGACATAGTCCCTGATCTTTTAAATGTTCTTTTCCTGGAATACAAACTCTGCTTTATGAGCAAGATAAAATAAGGTGAACTCCAGAGCCATTATGCTTGGTTTGCAAGTTCTGCTTTACGAGTGCATCTCACAATGGGGATGGGTTTCCCAAACACTAATTGTTTTTACCTGGAATTTAACTTTCTCTACATGGAATATGAATCATGAAAAATCTTAGCTTTTTGTCTTGCACAAAGACCATGGCTCTTCACTGGGAGCTGAGCCAAGCTGCCTTCTTGTCGACACCCATTATGAGTAGTGTCTGTCCTGTTGTGCTGAGCAGAGAGCAGTGGGGGACAAGTGAGTCATAGCTCAAATGTGGAGTCTTTTTCTGTTCTTGTGATTCCTAGGTTTCTTTGAACCAATGAATCTTTTTCTTTCTGCATTAACTGTGTTAGCCTTTAGGAGACATTTTGAGAGTGAAAGAGGTGAGAGGAGAGGGAAGGCAAGGGAGAGACAGGAGAAGGGAGTCTCTTGCTTCCTTTAAACAAATAATCATTTATTTATCTGTATAGTATATGTGTTTGTGCTTGTGTGTGTGTATGAATGTACATATATATCCACACCTACTGTGGCACACAAGTGGATGTCAGAGGACAAACTGCTAGGGTTTCTCTTCTCCCTGTTTTGGTCCCAGGGACTGCCAGTCTTGTCAGCCAGCACATTTGCCCACTGAGAAAGCTTACCAGCCCCTTTTCCCCTTCTTTTTCTTATTTACCTCTTTGGCTGCTTGCTTTGCTGGGATAAGGCCCAGGGATTCATGCATACTAAACAGAATTACCCTTTCTCCAACAACCTACTTCTTCATCCCTGCCCCTGCAATCCCAACAGCCACATTGTATTATGAGCCCCACTCAGAATTTTATTACCTGCCCTTTTGTATTTCTTTTATTAGATGCGTTGAAATTCCTTTATATTCTCTTATTATTAACCCTGATATCTATGTTAAGGGAAGAGTAATTTGTACGTGACACAGTAAACCGTTTTATCTTTCCTCACTCCGGGATTCCACATTGTCAATTATTTTATTTCAATTAAAATTGTATTAAGTAACTATATAATATGACACTGTACAATAATTTTCCAGAATAATAAGCGTCATGGAAATGACATCAATTGGGGTGAAGATGCTATTTTTGAGAGAAAAAAAATTAAAAAGCAACATTACACTTTTATTTTTTGTGGAAGGATTAAGAGCAAGTTACAATCTACTTATCACAAGGGGAAACAGTTGTGAGTAAAGATAAAAATGGTTGCACGGGCTCTAAGTCAGAAGCCAACTGTATTCCAGAGAACAGTTAGTGTGGCTGAGTAACACAGTCTCAGAGAAGCACCTCAAACAGTTGCTTGAGCCAAGCTGGCAGACTGAATCACAGGCTAAACATGGCATTTCACCTGCTTCTGCATGGATGTAAAGTAAGAAAAGCTTTTATACTTTAAGTTATTAGAAAAGAATAAAAAGAGTATTTATTTCACGAAATATGCAAGTACCACAAAATTCAAATTTTAGAGTCTATAATATAATTTTACCTATTGTTCATAGTTTTTTTGTTATGTTTTGACTCAACTGTAACACTTTACTGCAGAGACTAAATTGTTAACTATTTCTTTCCTTATATGGAAGCCTTTCAAACTTTAATTTAGAAACTCATTCCAGTAAGGAGGATGGATTTGATTTAAAAGAATTATGTTCATTAAATTATGTGCATGTATGTATGATGTATGTATAGGTGTGTTTCAACATGTTTGTGGATGCCTATGAAAGCCAGGAGAAGACATCAGTTCCAGATGGGGCAACCTGCGTAACAGATGCAGGAAACTGAACTTGAGGTTTATGGAAGGGCAAAAAGTTCTTTCAGCCACAGTCATCTTTCAAATCCCTACATTTAATTTTAAATTCAGTGAGAAATGTCTAGGTGTATTTAACAAGGTGAGTGTCTAATTTGCTCAAGTAGGATTCAGTTGGATGAGTTGAATAAAGTAAATGCAAAGAGAGAATAATTAGAAAGAAAATGCATGATGCAGCAATAAAAATAAGACATGGCCTTATTTTATAAGAGTGAGTGTAGAACAGATTGGAGGGGCATGAGCAAAGAAACCTGGGAGATTTGGGAAACTGAACTCATGGGCACTCAAATGGATTGAACCTGCATGGTGTGAGAATTATAAATAATGAGTAATTCTTGGTTTGGGTGGAATAGTCAGAGAAATAATAAAGTTAATTAATAGCTGATAACTGGGTGAGACATTTTATTTGGGAGATAGGGAGAAAGGGAAAGTTTTGATTAGGATACATGTGAATAGGGCTTGAGCAGAAATTGAGTAAGCAATTATTGATATAAGTTTAGGTTCTGAAAAATTAGGTTAAGCATCTGGAATTAATATTTGAACTACCAGAACAGAAATTATGTTTAATCTTATAAAAGAATGAAAAAAAAAAAAGCCTTCTAGGTCGAGGAAGAACAAGGAAAGAGAAAGCTCAAAAACAGATCACTGTTTCTTAGACATTAAATGGATAATCAGTGTGAATTAAATTAGATATAAGTAACTACAGAGGAGATTACTTGTCCATACTTCTATTTGTAAGGTATGAGATCATTTTGGTTTGTTTTTGAGAAAGCCCCTCACTATTTATCTCTGGCTGTCCTAGAATTCACTCTGGAAACCAGGCTGGCCTTGAATTCACAAAGATATCCCTGCTTCTGCCTCCCAAGTGTTGGAACTAAAGGCATTTGCCACTACCTGGCTAGTATCAGGTTGTTATTTCAAACCAAAGTAAAAATAAATGTTTGCTGATGGTTTTGTCCAAATTAGTTTATAATTATTGATGTTTACTTTGCTGATTGTGTCTACACTGCATTTATCCTTGCATTGTAGGACATGTTTCCTTTATCCTTCTCTCCTCTAGTTGGTGACTCATGTGCACAGAGCTACATTCACTTGGGAGATACACAATAAATAGCCGTTTTCAGAAAGAGAAAGTCTGCCCTTGGGTAAAGCCCCTTCAGTTTAGGTAAGAAAGCCCGGAGGAAGTTCAAATGGGTGGCTATTCATTTTATTGAGCCTGCTTGCTCAGATGTACAGTATCTCAGAACACAGTGCCAGAAGGGAAGGGTCAGGGACCTGGCCAGACTGAGGGATGGCACACCTGACTGAGAGTGAAGGTGCTAATGAAAATGAATGTTCAAGGAGCCAAGGAATTTTGACCTTACTGGAGATGAGCAGAGATGCCAGCATTTATCTTGATTAGTTAGGCAGATGAGGATATTGGCCATTCAAGTCACATTTTTAATAATAGTTTCAGGTCTGCTTTGTTTGGCTATTAGAAAAAGACTGCCTTCTTTTGTCTTAGCACTGTGGGAGTCAAAGTGCTACTTTAGAAACAGAGAGTAAGGAACACTACACTCTCCTTGCATTTTCCAAGCACTTAACGAGCTGATTATGATAGTGGTAGACATCTTTGCTTGTTTTAGTCTTTTTAATTTTTTATTTTTGAGAATTTAATTCATGTATGAAATGAGATATTTCACCCTTATTTTCTCCCTCCAGCACTCCCAATCTCCTCTCATCAAACATATCCCCTCCTAAATTCACAGATTTTTAAACCTTATAAACCACTAGTTCCAGTTAGAAGTGTCAATATATTCATGAGTGTAGGGCCATCCACTAAAGTATGGGAAACTTACCAGTGGCCTCAACCTCAAGAAAACATTGTTTCTCATCACCAAGTAACTAACTACTTCTCATAGCTACTAAGTATAACAGGTGGTGTTGAGATCATCCATTTCACCTACGCCAGGATGTTGGCTGCATGATCTTTTGTAAATCTTATGCATGTAGCCACAGATTCTGTGAGAAAACAATTTTGATAATTATGTCATATTCAGAAGACAGAATTTCACAGCATGTTTCCCAATCCCCTGGTTCGTACATTCTTTTAGCCTTCTGTTCCATGGTGACTTCTAAGTTTGGTGATGGTGGGGTCAATGTGAATGTCCATTTTAGCACTGAGTACTTCTATCTCTTATTCTGAACACTTTGACCAGTTACAAATCTTCCTTTTGACTTATGACCACTGCAAAAAAGAAGCTTCTCTGATTAAGACTGAAAATAAACCAGGTCTGTGGGTATAAACATAAAGTTACTCAGTATTACTATTTAGCACAGTAACATTAGCAGGCCCTAATGTTGTGTTTATAACCTTTCCGGCCATGGCCTTTTGACCAGAATTATAGTACTAGATATTACATTCTCTGGTGGAACAAGCCTTAATTCTAATCAAAACATGGTTATGTATCCCAAAATAGTTTTTCAGGTATTGCAGCAGTAAGTACATCTTGACTGGCAGGTTGGAATTGCAACCCATGGGGTCTAGCTCCGGTAAGAACACTGTTGTCTTTTGTCCGTCAGTAGCTGCATAACACTGTCCAATACTATAAAAACTAGATAGCAAGGAAAAATGGTTGACAATCAGTTTGAGATTGAGATTGATTTCTCTATTCCTTGTCTTGTATTTGTTTTTTTCAACTTGACATAAGTAAGAGTTATCTGGAAAGAAGATCTTTGACTGACAGAATATTTTCATCCCGAAAATTGCTTGCAGGCAGGTCTGCAGGAGATTTCCTGGATTAATGAATGATGTAGGTGGGACTAACTCATGGAGAGCACTGTCATCTCTGGGAAGGTTGTTCCAACTTCTGTAGAACAAACAAACAAATAAAAAAAGATACAGAAAGCCATAGGGATCAAGTAAAGAGCAGCACTCTTCCAAGGCCTCTGCTTCAGTTCCTGCTTCCAGGTTTCTGCCCTGATTGAGTTCCTACTTTTACTTCTCTCAGTGATGGGATGTTACCTGGAAGTGTAAGGTGAAATAAATAGTTCCTTTTGATCATGGTGTTTTATCTAGCAACAGAAATCTTTTTAAAATTTTATTATTATTATCATTTATTCAATTTGTATCCCAGCTATGGCCCCTCCCTCATCTCCTTGAAATCCTACCCTCCCTCCCTCCCTCCTCTCCTCCTATGCTCCTCCCCTAGTCCACTAACAGGGGAGTCTGACCCTAGCCTATCAGGTCTCATCAGGACTGGCTGTATTGTCTTCTTCTGTGGCCTGGCAAGGCTGCAACCCCCAGGGCAAGGTGATCAAAGAGCCAGCCACTGAGTTCTTGCCAGAGACAGCCCCTGCTCCTCTTACTAGATAACATGCTTGGAGACTGAGTATATAGGCTGCATCTGAGCCAGGGGTTTTAGGTCCTCTCCATGCCTTGTCCTTGGCCAGGGTATCATTTTCTTCAGGGCCCAGAGGGCTAGGTCTTTTTGGCTCTGTTGGTCTCCTTTTGGAGCCCCTGTTCCATCTAGGACTCTCTATTTCCCCCTTTTTCTATAAAATTCCATGTAAGTTAGAAAATGGTGCAAGTGCTGTGGTATGCTATGACAAACATGACAATAGTTGTAGAAGGTTTGTGGAAGTATTTTTGCATGTTTGGGCTGGAAAAGTCATTGAATGCACAGAGCTCTATGAAAAAGATGGAGGCCTGGACTGAAGATTCAGACAGATGTTTGGGAAGTTATTTAGAGACTCTGTTGTAACCATTCACTATTTTGAATGAATAATCCATTGCACTCTCCAGCTAGAGTTGAAGAATCAGCTGTAATGAATAAAAGAACAAAACCACTAAGGTAAACTATTACTTTACTGGGACATCAATGATGGTGGCAAATAACATGTTTTCAAGAAGAGACAAGCAATATTGAGTTTCAAATATTCTTCAAACAAGAAGAAAGTGTCTTCTTCTTGTTGTTGTTTGGTTTGGTATTTTGTTTTGTTTTTGTCTCAGCACACATAAGCAGTGGTCCAGTCGGGGCTAGGCTGTACCTTGTCTTGTCAGACAAACTTGAGAGTTCGTAAGAGTTTTCCAGATGTCACTGAATTTGAGGGCATGAAGAGGCAAGGAGGAGCAGCTGAGGCTTGATATTGTGAGAAGCCAGGAGAGGCCACTGATGAATGTGAAGTCCCAGGATTGAAGGGGTCATGGAGAGAAGTTGAAAGTTGGCACCGTTGTGGCAGACTCAGGCTCTCTAAAGGGATACCTGAAGACAGTGCTGTTTAAGGTGCAGGTCAGATGCGTGGAGACTCCAGCATTCGGGAGATGCTAATACCCACAGGATAACAATCAAGGACAGTGACCAGTGTGGGATGGAGCTTTCCTGAGAATGTAAGGAGTATTCCGTGTGCTTTTGATGGCAGATAGAAGAAATGGAACTACCAAATATTTTGGAGCCCAGAGGACTGTGAATGAGTCCAGCACTGAAGCTTTTTTGTGGTGTTAGACTGAGGTTTTTCTTTGATTAAACTTTGAGTATGTGCTTAGTCTTCACTCATAAGTAAGAAAATGTCAATTTAGTGGTTTTACTTTTTCTTTTTCTTTTTTTTTTTTTTACAGGCACCCACAGTTGAGAGATTTGGGGACTTAGAATATTTTTAAGGAAGGTTGAACTTTGGAAGAAACTGAACATTTACAGTGTTTGAAATTTTAGACTGTGAAACTTAAAAGTTGGAATGTTTTTGTTTTATATTTTCATGTTAATATTAATATCACATTATGGAGACAAAAAAGAAAAGGTCTTGGTGCTCATATCTTTGTGTATCATCAAGTTGATCATGTTGATAGGCACTTAATTGACTTTGTATTTGTGTATTTTGATTTGGTTTTGTTTTGTTTTATTTAGTTTTTAAGACAGAGTTTATTTTGTGTAACCTTGGCTGTCCTGGACTCCCTTTGTAGACCAGGCTCAGAAAGTTCCACATGCCTCTGTTTCCCCAAATGCTGGGATTACAGGCATGCACCTGTCTTTTTCTTTCTTTTTTTTTAAGAATATGAATATTCATTTTGTATTCTTATTTTTTACAGTTATTTTTTAATTAAATTTTTATTTTTATATTTATTAGCTTTTCTCCCCTTTTATTAACTTAACACAAGCCAGAGTTATTTGAATATTTGGTGAAAGGAACATTTCTTGAGATCATGCCTCTATCCAGATTGCCCTTAGGCAAGTCTGTAGGACTTTTACTTGATTAGTGACTAATGTGGGCAAGCCCTGCTCATGAGCACAACATCTGAGCCAATGGTCCTGGGTTCTATAAAAAAGCGAGCTGAGCAATCAGGGGGAATCTAGCCTGTAAGCAGGGCTCCTCCATGGCCTCTCTTCAGTTCATTCCCTGCTTGACTTTTTGCAGTGATGAACTGTGTCTAGGAAGTATGTGGTGAAAAAAATCCTTTGCTCCATGTTATTTTCCATCATGGCATTTTATCACAAAAAAAAAAAAAAAACAAAAAAACAATAGAAAGCCTAACAAGGGAATTCTACAGCAAGTGTGTGGTATATTCTTCAGTAGAGTCTTTCCATGAACTTATGGTACTTAGCCAAAAGTAATGAGAATAGCTTATATTTGTCTGGAGACCACTTAGGCCTCCTCAACCAGTGACTCATAGGATGTATACCATGCTTTTTCCATGCCTTCCATACAGAAACTCCTTTCTCCTGGGGGAGAAAACAAACAAACAAACAAACAAACAAACATTGTTCACCCATGCAGAGTAATCTCACTTGAACTCTTTGTTTAAAAGTTGAATTTCTAAATTAGCTTACTGACTACTTGCTGCTCTATTTACAGTAGCCAGAAAATAGAATTAACTTTGATAGCAAGAGATGAATGATAAAGAATCCTAAACAGTTGGATATTACTCAGCTGTAGAAAAATTGAAGCCATAATGTTTGCAGGTAGAAAATATGTGAAGCGAAAGAGGGTGGAGTTCTGAGTGTTGAAAGACTGAGCAGGAAATTCATGGGTGATGGGAATTCACAGTGGGTAAATTAACCAAAACTAATTATATGTGAAAAACATTTATAGAATTCCAGCAGTTAATGTACATGTAATATTCTTTTGATTTTTTTTTAAATGTATTTCAGTGTGGGCGTCACGTTCTTCCTCATTTCTGAAGTATGGTCTTGGAGTGAGGTCAAATAGCAATCTTAATATATGAAGCTGAAGAAACTTATTTCTGAACAGACCTAGAGAAACAAAGATTAGTGAGTAAAACCATTTTAGCAGAATCTCCCTAAGCTGCCTTTTGCCACGGTGACTCAGCAGTACTGACTGCCATGGTAAATGCTTTTTCCCTTGCCCTCAACCTTATTCCTCCAAGACTGTCCAAACCAGCAGGGCAATTTTAGAAAGTGGAGGTGGATTGTACAGGCTTTTCCCCTTTGTCTCTGCTCTCCCATTCTGGAGCTGGTGGTTGGCCTTTACAAAGATCCAGTTTGTTCATTCACAACCCACAGACTCCTTAATGTCATTTCTCTAGTAAAAAACATTACTTGGGTTCCTTATCATTCACTCTCCTCAATTCTGTGTGTACCTAATGCAGATGATTTTTCCCTAGTATCCCCACCTTGTCTTAAATTCACAAAATGTAAAAGACAATTTTTTGTGGTTGTTGAGTTGATGACAAAGCTTTGTTCATTATCCTCTTTTTGGCTATTTCTGTTACAATAATTGGTTGGTTGCAAATTAGTATGTAGACTAAAATTAGATTTGCTTGACAAGCAGTACCTGTGGTAGTTAGTATTTTCAATTTGACAGGATATTGAATCGCATGGGAGATAGGCCTCTGGGCATGCTTATGGGGAATTACCTTGATAATCTTAATTAATGTGGGAAATTCCACCTTAATTAAGTATGTGTGGGGGTGGCAGGGAAGCATCCTCTGAGGCAGAGACACTGGATGGTGTAAAATGGAGAAAGTGAGGTGTGCACTCATTAAGCAGTCTTCTTTCTCCTTCAGTGGTAATGTGAGGAACTGACCTCCTCTGGCCCTGACTTCCAAGTCCTAAGAGACTGGACCAGGGACTGTGAGCTAAAATGATACTTCCTCTTTAAAGCTGCTTTTGTTTCATCATAGTAACAGAAAAGACGCTAAAGCAGTGCAGTGATGCTAAGGAAATGATGACTAAGAGACAAAGGAGGAAGACAGACTACCTGTGTTTGAGTCACAACTTCAGCTCCTGGAAATTGTGCGACTTTAGGAACCAACCTATAAAAACTTTACATGCTTGACTTCCTTTCACCTGCTCAACAGCGTTAAAAAGAACATCTAAATTATATAGTGTGTGTTGCATTTAAACTACGACCTGGATAAAAGAAGTATCACATGATTTCTAAATATTCTATTACAGTTCTTATAGTTATCATTTATTATTTTTAAATGTTGCTTATTACACGTAGTTATTTTCATGCATGTGTGGATGTGTACATGGGTATGTGTGTCTATGCCATGGCATAACTGTGGAGGCTGAGAACAACTTGCAGGAGTTAGTCTCTGGGATTGAACTCAGGTGTCAGGCTTGGCAACTGTTTCCTTGACGAGTTTAATCATCTTGCTGGCTCAAATAACAACTCTATCTTAAGTTGAAACATACAGTGATACCTCCTGTCTTCAATTACTATTTCATTTTTTCTTGCTGAACTGTTGTGTGTTCCTGATAAGGAGACATATTTTATTTTCCTTCTACTTTCCCCCAATACTTGCTATAATGTGTTTCTTGTTGTCGACACTTAAAAATGTTTGAAAAATTGAAATAAACAGAAATTCTGTAACAAACTAAGTTGATAGAAAATATCACTATTCATATTTTAAATGATCTTTAATATGTAGATCTCTTATCATTTTTGATCCTCAAAGTATTTTAGAATACTGAAGAAAACTTTCATAAAATTGAAGTCAGTATACTATTGTATTCCATTCAAAATTGAATGTATGTAAAATATTTATCACAGAGATAAACTTAAAAATCTACTATAATTATTGTTAAACCTTTTATGAAATTGAGAGGGCTTCTTTTTTCCTACCATATTGGTAAAAGAACAGTTATTCGTAAGCTGGGAAATTGCTAGACAATGTCAAAGTAATTATTTGTATAATTTCTATCCTAAGAGACATAATTTCAGTTAATTTTATGTTATTTATCTTTGGGTCCTAAAAAAGAAGAAACTGTTACAGTTTATATATATTCAATCAGTCCCTAATAAGGGTACATCTTTTTTTAAATTTTTTATTTAACTTTTATTAATTACACTTTATTCTTTTTGTATCCCCCCATAAGCCCCTCCCTCCTGCCCTCCTGATCCCACCCTCCCTCCCCTTTCTGCATGCATGCCCCTCCCCAAGTCCACTGATAAGGGAGGTTCCTCTCCTTCCTTCTGATCTTAGTCTATCAGATCTCATCAGAAGTGGCCGCATTGTCATCTTCTGTGGCTTGGTAAGGCTGCTCCCCCTCAGGAGGAGGTGATCAAAGAGCAGGCCAATCAGATTATGTCAGAGGCAGTCCCTCTTCCCATTAAGGTCAGTTCTTTTTCAATTCTTTTGGAGAAGACACTGTATTTGAAATTTAAGCTATTTACATTTAATACCTGCTGGTAGAGACAAAATAAGTTTTGTCCAATGAGTGGCACTGCATACACCAGCCACATGCCAGAGTTGAAAACAGTTAAGCAAAACAAAATGGACTCCATGTTATTAGGGTGTTTGTTGTTGTTTGTTTGTCTGTTTAGGTTTTGTGTGTGGTGTGTGTACCATTTGTTGTTGTTATGCTTTGGTAATTTAAAAAATTTGCATACTTTTTTTGATAATTACAATTTATTCACTTTGTATCCCAGCTGTAGCCCCCTCCCTTGTCCCCTCGCAATCCCACCTTCCCTTCCTCTTCTCCTCCCTTTCCCCTCCCTCAGTTCACTGACAGGTGAGGGCCTCCTCCCCATCTATCACTTCACAAGGAGACCAACAGAACCAAAAAAATCTGGGCCCAGGGTTGTTTGCAAAGACCAATACCCAACCAAGGACTATGCATGGAGATAATCTAGACCCCTTACTCAGATGTAGCCCAAGGTTTGGTAATTTTTGTCATTTTGTTTTGCTTAGTTTCACTGTTGAGAGAGAAAGACAACATGGATGGATAAAGAGGTGGGAGGCCTTGGGGGAGGGGAAAGACTATTATCAAACTGTATTTTATTAAAAAATAAAAATAATAAAAAAGTGATATGAAAATACCTATGAAATAGTTTGTGGCATGTCCTAGTTACTGAAACTAACAATAGAAAATAGTAGGGTACACTTCAGTGGGTTAAATAATAACTGAGATAGTGGACAAGATCTCAGCACAGGAAGCGCACATGGAGTTAGGAACGGGATCGACTCAAATTGAAAAGCTTCAGCAAAAGAAACAAACTGCAGCCTGAAGAACTTGGGTAACAAACTATACATCTGACTGTGAATACCCATAATAGATAAGTAGCTCAGGATTTTCAATAGTAAAATCCCCCCACCAATTTTTTTTTTCCTTAATGGAAAATGCACTGTATTTGAAGTCTAAGTTATTTTCAATTGATACATGCTGGCAAAAGAAAAATAGTCTTAGTTAAAGATGAGTAATAGTTTTATGTAGACACTTTGTGATGCAAAACACACGAGTTCAAAACTTCCCACCATCACTAATCATAACAAAGCACTAAGCAAAACCACAAGGAGGCTGCCCCTCCCAAGGAGTGACCATAACAGAGAGACAGGAGAAGAGCAGGCTGCAGAGGCCTCTAGGTGGGAAAAGTGCATGCTGCTCAAGCATGAAGACCTCAGTGTGGTTCTGAGAATCCGTGTAAAGCTACAAACAGCAGCATGTTTCTGTGACCTCAGGCTTCTGTGGCGAGATGGGAGCAGAAGCAGGAGAATCCATGGAAGTTCAAGGGACAGCTAGCTGGATAAACAAACCCGGGAACTAAAGACGATCTCAAAATAACATGCAAGGTGAAGACTGGCCGGCCTCCCACCCTGTCCTCTAACTTCCACATCCGGGTATGTGTGTCCTCAGTCACACACATGCACATGCACACACATGTCCCATCTCATTGCATCACTCAGACACACAGACTAAAGACAATAGTCTTAGTAGGCTATGAGGGAATAATACATCTTTATAATAAATCTAAATAATAAATAATAAATCTTTGCACAGCCATTATGAAAAACAGTATGGAGATTGCCCATAAAATTAAAGAGAACTAGTTTTTGGTCCAGCAACCCCACTATCAAGCTTCATCCAAAGTCAATGAAATCAGTATGTCAGTGAAACATCAAAATCTCCACATTCATGTCTTCAGTACTCACAGAAGTCAAGAAATGAGAATACAATAAGTCTTTGTCAATTATGATGGGATGAAGAAAAATAGTACACATACACAATGGAATACTGTTCAGCTTCAAAGAAACTTGCCAAAGAAGCAGCATGGATAGATTGGAGTTTATGAGAAATTAAGTTATCTAGAAAAATAAAGAGAAATACTGCATGACTCTTATTCATATATGGGTTATAGCTTTTAATTAATATATAAAATATCAAAATTAGATGTAATACTAGGGTATTACATACTATTCTAATATGTATATTATAATATTTAAAGCAGGTAAAACATACCTATTTTCATAATCAATCTACTTCAAGATCCACTTATATCCCAAAGGATTCTACATCTAAACAAGGAGATACTTAGTTATCCATATTCATTGCTGTGCTATTCATAATAGTCATAAGTTGAAAACAGCTTAGATGTACATCAAGTGAAGAATGGAGAGTAAAAATGTGATACATTTGCACGATGTGTAAAAAATTTGAGAAACAGGGTGAAAAGTATAATATCTTATAATGGTACCAACCATGACTGTGATATACTTAAGACTGTCGAATATATATAGTTAAAATATTTAATATTATCATTTATTACAATTTATTCCCTTTGTAGCACAGCTCAAGCCCCCTCCCTCATTCCCTCCCAATCATACTCTCTCTCCCTCTTCTCCTCCCATGTCCCTTTCCCAATCCACTGATAGCGGAGGTCCTCTTCCCCATCCATCTGACCCTAGTCTATCAGGTATCATCAGGACTGGCTGCATTTTCCTCCTCTGCAGCCTGCTAAGGCTGCTCTGCCCTCAAGGGGAGATGATCAAAGAGCCAGCCACTGAGCTCACGTCAGAGACAGTCCCTGCTCCCCTTACCAGGGAACTCACTTAGAGACTGAATCTATGGGCTACATCTGAGCCAGTTTTAGGACTTCTCCATGCATTGTCCTTGGTTAGGATATCATTCTCTTCAGGGACCCCAGGGCTCAGGGTTTTGTGTTTGTTTGTTTTATTTTGTTTTTGTTTTTGTTTTTTGTTTTTGGCTTTGTTGGTCTCTTTGTGGAACTCCTGTCACCTCCAGATTTTTCTATCTCCCCGTTTTTTCATAAGATTCACTGCACTCTGATCAAAATTTGGCTATGAGTCTCAGCCTTTGCTTCAATACTTCTATTAATAGAGACTTTCAGAAGTCCTCTGTGGTAGCCCCCTGTCCTGTTCCCTGATTCCGATGTCTAGTGTGTTTGTCCTTCTCAATGAAAATTGAGTATCTTCCCTAGGGTCTTTCTTGTTGTTTAGCTTCTTTAGTAGTATAGTTTTAGTATGTTTATTCTATATTATATGACTTATATCCACTTGTGAGTGAGTATATACAGTGTGTGTGTTTATGCTTCTGGGTTAACTCACTCAATAGAAGACCTGGAGAGAACAGGAGCTCCACATGGACCAGATATATCTGGGCATAGGGGCTTCTCTGAGACTGATTCTCCAACCAGGGACCATGCATGGATATAACCTAGAACTCCTGCTCAGATGTAGCCCATGGCAGCTCAGTAACCAAGTGACTACCCTAATAAGGGGAACAGGGACTGTCTCTTGCATTAATTCTGTGACTAGCTCTTTGACCTCTCCACCCCCTGTGGGAGGAGCAGCCTTGCTGGCCACAGAGGAGAACATTGCAGCCAGTCCTGGTGAGACTAGGGTCAGATAGGCTAAGGTTAGATGGAAGGGGAGGAGTACCTCCCCTATCAGTGGATTTAGAGAAGGGCAGGGAGGAGATGAGGCAGGGAGGGTGTGATTGGGAGGAAATGAGGGAGGGGGCTACAGCTGGGATCCAAAGCAAATAAACTGTAATTTATATAAAAAATAAAAATTTAATAAAAAAAAACAAGAAAATCATGAAGTTTGCAGGCAAATTTTGGGAACTAAACTCTATTCTTAAAAAAATAGGAAAAGAAAAATTTTGAACTGCTACTTCATGTCATGTCAGATTTAATGAGAAAAAAGTTAATTTTCTTGTGAATAATTTATCAAGACCTAATTGATCAAATTTGTAAGACTGGTGGCCTGAGTACATATTGAGTACCTCTGGTCTTCTATAATTCTCTACAAAAGTAAGGATACAATGAAAGTTTGTAATTCATTCCCTGTGAATAATCTTCTTGGTTCCACTTCCCTAGGGGAAAAGAAAGAGAGAAAATAACAATATGCATTAATACAGGATATAAAGTTTAACCCCTGCCTTGTTTTCTTTGACCTAATTCTTATTCCTTTTTTTTTTTTTTTTGCT
>REGO01000048.1:471096-494573 GCA_010120015.1 Rhombomys opimus
ATGCCACTCCCCAAGTCCACTGATAGGGGAGGTCCTCCTCTCCTTCTTTCTGATCTTAGTCTATCAGGTCTCATCAGAAGTGGCTGCATTGTCATATTCTGTGGTCTGGTAAGGCTGCTCCCCCCTCAGGGGGAGGTGATCAAAGAGCAGGCCAGTCAGATTATGTCAGAGGCAGTCCCTCTTTCCATTATTATGTAACCCACTTGGACACTGAACTGCCATGGGCTACATCTGTGCAGGGGTTCTAGGTTATCTCCATGAATAGTCCTTTTTTAAGTAACAGGGAAGTCCATCCTACACAGTGAGTAGGTTCTCTGTAAATATGTTACTGACAAGTAGCCGTATCAGACAAGTTCTGTAATATCTTAACCAATTGTGGAGGGATGCTATAGTGGATAGAGAAGGAGCTGGCACATCTTCACCCGAAATAATCTCCTGATGATTTGGGGATATGGGTCTCTTTAAAAGGACCAAAAATATTGATAGCTGATTTAGAATTGCTTATGCTCAGGTATGAATATAACTAGTTAGTTGAACCTATTCTTAGGAAGGATTGTTCCAATTAGATTACGGTTTAGTGTTTTTGCCTTTTCTTTCTGAAAAGTTTCACATTATTCTTGAACTCACAACAATTTCCATCCCTGTTTCCTTGGTGCCGGGATTAAAGCTATACAACAATGTGCCCTGATCCTCTTCTCTTTTTCATGGCTGTTGAGATCCTCAGTCACCACCAAAACAGATGTCTTAAGCTGAATCCCACATGGTGGAAGGAAAGAAACTACTCTGGAGTCCTTTGAGCACCACGTGTATGCTTGAGCATAAACCTATGTGAAAATCAGCAAACACAAAAAATTGTAAACTCTTAATTTGACAAATAACATTAAAATTGACATATGTATTAAATATTATTGAGCGTGCAATAACCGAGTGTTAGACATTATAAAAGAAATTGTACATCTCCATCCAGCACTATGGGTAGAAGCATGCACAGCCATGTCCAGCTTATTAAATAGGTTCTTGTGGTTTGAACTTAGAAACTCCTACTTACGCAGCACATGCTTTTAATCTCATCCTCATCTCCAACATTTTAAATCAACACTTACATATACTTTTTCATGTTATCCTATTCGTTCATTAGTGTAACAGCATTTATCTCATAGGCTATTTCCAATGAAATGTGTATGAAAGAGGATGGCTTTTTATGTATAACACTATTTTTCTCTTTCTTAGTGTTGTACATTCTCCATCTGGTGTGTTAGGGCAGATTACACTCCATGATGTACTCACTTGGATAAATGCATTGCTTTTCTTTCCTTAGGGTTCTGGGGATTACACCAACGTCCTGGGGTATGACAACTGAGTGTTGTAACACTAAGCAAATTTTAAAGTTATTTATCATAATATATTTACTGAACGTTATTTAGGAAAAGGAATGTAAACATAGGTGTCCCACATTAACCACTGTATAGAATTTCTGGTTATATTTTTCTCCTTATTCTTTCTAGACTCTAGTTATATATGTATTTGTATTTTTGTCATATTCAACATTTATTATTTTTTATTTTTAATTATTTTTATTAATTACAGTGCATTCACTTTGTATCCCAGCTGTACCTCCCTCCCTTCTCCTCTCCCAATCCTGCTCTCCCTCCATTTTCTCCTCCCATGTCCCTCCCCAAATCCACTGATAGAGGAGGTCCTCCTCCCTTTCCATCTGATCCTAGCCTAGGTCTCATCAGGACTGTGTGCATTGTCTTCCTCTGTAGCCTGGTAAGGCTGCTCCCCGCTCAGGGGGAGGTGATAAAAGAGCAGGTCAATCAGTTCATGTCCCAGACAGTTCCTGTCCCCATTACTATGGAACCCACGTGGACACTGAACTACCATGGGCTACATCTGTGCAGGGGTTCCAGGCCATCTCTATGAGTGGTCCTTGGCTGGAGTATCAGTCTCAGAAAAGCCACTGTGCCTAGACTTTTAGGATCTGTTGCTCTCCTTGTGGAGCTCCTGTCCTCTCCAGGTCTTACTATCTCCCACTCCTTTCCTAACATTCCCTGTACACTGCCCAAAGTTGGCTATGAGTCTCAGCCTCTGCCTCGATACCCTGCAGGGTAGAGCCTTTCAGAGGCCCTCTGTGGTACCTGTCCTGTTCCCTGTTTTCTCCCTCTTCTGATGTCCATCCTCTTTAATTTTCTGAATAGGATTGAACATCTTAGCCAGACTCCTCCTTCTTGATTAGCTTCCTTATGTATATAGATTTTAGTATGTTTATCCTATATTATATGTCTAAAACCCACTTATCAGTGAGTATATACCCAGTGTATCTTTCTTCTTCTGGGTTCCCTCACTCAGGATGAGCTTTTCCAGTTCTCACCATTTACCCACAAATTTCATGATTTCCTAGTTTTTTATCACTGAGTAATATTCCATTGTGTAGATGTACCACAATTTCTGTAATCATTTCTCAATTGAGGGTCATCTCGTCTGTTTCCAGCTTCTGGCTATTGCAAATAAAGCTTCTCCAAACATGGTTGAGAAGATGTCCTTGTTGTATACTTGAGCATCATTTGGATATGTGCCTAGGAGCAATATAGTTGGAACTTGAGGAAATGCTATTCCTAAAATTCTCAACTTCATATGGAATAACAAGAAACCCAGAATTGCTAAAATAATCCTCTACAATAAAAGATCTTCTGGAGGTATCTCCATCCCTGATATCAAGCTGTACTATAGAGCAACAGTAATAAAAACTGCATTGTACTGGCATAGAAGCAGAATAGTGGATGAATGGAATCAGATAGAAGACCCAGAAATAAACCCATCCACTTATGAACCCCTGATTTTTGACAAAGATGCCAAAACCATACAATAGAAAAAAGCTAGCATCTTCAACAAATGGTGCTGGTCTAACTGGATGTCTACATGTAGAAAAATGAAAATAGATCTATACTTATCATCCTGCATTAAACTAAAGTTCAAGTGGATCAAAGACCTCAACATAAACCCATACACTAAACCTGTTAGAAGAAAAAGTGGGGAAAAGCCTAGAACTCATTGGCAGAGGAGACAACTTCCTGAACAGAACACCAACAGCACAGGCTCTAAGAGCAACAAACAATAAATGGAATAAACAATAAACAATAAACCTCATGAAACTGAAAAGCTTCTGTAAAGCAAATACACTGTCGTCAGAACAAAATGACTGCCTACAGACTGGGAAAGGATCTTTAACCCTATATCTGACAGAGGGCTAATATCTAGAATATATAAAGAATTCAAGAAGTTAAACAGCAACAAATGAAGTAATGCAATTAAAAAATGGGGAACAGAGCTAAACAGAGAATTCTCAATAGAGGAATATGGAATGGCAGAGAATCACTTAAAGAAGTGTTCAATGTCCTTAGTCATCATGGAAATGTAAATCAAAATGACCCTGAGATATCACCTTACACCCATCAAAATGGCTAAGATGAATAATTCAAGTGACAACACATGCTGGAGAGGTTGTGGAGAAAGGGGAACCCTCCTCCATTGCTGGTGGGAATGTAAACTTGTACAACCACTTTGGAAATCAGTCTGGCCCTTTCTCAAAAATTATTTTAATTTTGTATCTTTTACAGTTTTATAGGTCAGTTTTAATACTGTGCATTTAATATTTTGTTTTATATTTGTTTTAATATTTTTTATTTTATTTTGCTACTTACATTAACCCACCATTCAATTCTCAAGTTAAGAGGGACAGAGGACAAGAGCTCAGCAAGGAGACCAATAGAATCCACAAATCTAGGCCCAGGAGGGCCGGGGGAGACTGATACACCAACCAAGGACCACGCATGGAGTGGACCCAGGCACCTTTCTCAAATGTAGCAGATAGACTGCTCAGTCTCCATGTAGGTCCCTAGTAAGGGGACCAGGGGCTGTCTCTCATATGAACTGTTTTTCCTGCTCTTTGATTACTTTCCTCAAGTGAGGCAGCTTTCCCAGACCACAGAGAAAGAGGATGCAGGTAGTCCTGAAGAGACTTGGTAGTCTGGGGTCAGGTGATAAGGGAGGAGGGCTCCCCTTTTCTGAGGACTAGGGGACAGGTATAGAGGGTAAGAGGGAAGGCAGTTGGGACCAGAAGGAGATGAGGAAGAGGGCTATGATTGGGATATAAATGAATAAATAATTTTTTAAATGTCTTTGTAAAAAAAATATTTCCCTCACTTTTTCATTTTCAAGTTTTATTGTATTACAAGCCTATATGCCAGTATTAGTAGGGTTTCTTCATTAACCATACTTCTTTCTATTTTTCTGAGAATATTAATAATTTCTGTTCTAACTCACTAAAATAACAAATCTCAATAGCATGTTTACCTTGACAAGCAGAAATTTTAAACTTCTGCCTCACATCTACACATTTAACCTGCTGGAAATATCTTTTATACTATAGGTTTATTAAAATCATATGCATTTATTATATGTCTAAATTGATATCTTGAATGCTTATGAGTCCTTACTATAATATGTCTAATTTTTGTGATTATCAGATGCATTTTCAGTTTCTTTCTATTAAACTCACAGAAGAATAATGACACTCAACAATTTGTCACTTTCTTCCACTGGATAGCTTTTAATCTTGCCTTAATGAGACCTATAATGAAGGCTGGTTATCTTAAATCAAGCTCCAGCTTAGTATAAAACCGGCTTGATTTTGTTATGATTTCTCTCATTACTTTTCCTATTTTATGCTAGTACACTTAGCATGATAATCTGAGTGTAAAATCCATCTACCTCTCATTATCTGATATTCTACACCCCAGGACAACTGGTGTTGTTGACTTGAGTACTTTGAGAGGGTCAGCAATACCATGGTTCTACGTCATCTAGCTCTCAATTATTCTCTTCATCCCCAATTTGCATCCAACAAATTATGTCATCGGGGTACTCAAAAACACCCTGGGATTTTTATTGCCTGTAAATGATATGAGATAAAACTCTGTTCATTTCTTTTGTTTTAACATTTTTTAATATTTTTAAAATTATTTTTATATGAATTACAGTTTATTCACTTTGTATCCCACCTGTAGCTCCCTCCCTCATTTCCTTCCAATTCCACCCTATCCCCCTCATCTCTTTCCTTGTCCCTCTCCAAGTCCACTGGTAGGGGAGGTCCTCCTCTCCTTCTACTATCAGGTATAATCAAGACTGGCTACGTTGTCTTCCTCAATGGCCTGGTAAAGCTAATCCCCACTCAGGGGGTAGCCAGCCACTGAGTTCATGACAGAGACAAACCCCATTCCCTTTACCAGGGAACCCACTTGGAGACTGAGTTGCCATGGGGTACATATGTACAGCGTTTCTAGATTATCTCCATGCATGGTCCTTGGTTGGAGTCTCAGCAAAGACCCCTGTGCCCAGATTCTTTGGTTCTGTTGCTCTCCTTGTGGGGTTCCTGTCCTCTCCAGGTCTTTCTTTGTCCTCCTTCTTTTCTAAGATTCCCTGTGCTCTCCCCAAAGTTTGGCTATGAGTTTGGCATCTGCTTTAATACCTTACTGGATAGGGTCTCTCAGAGTCCCTCTGTGGCAGTCTCCTGTCCTGCTCCATTTTCTCCCTCTTCCAATGTCCATCCCATTTGCCTTTCTGAGTGAGGATTGATCATCTTACCTAGGGTCCTCTTTCTTGCTTAGCTTCCTTACATGTACAGATTTTTCTATTCTTTCATACTTTACATCCCAACCTTAGTCTTCCTCCTCTTCCACTTCTCTCACAACTTCCTATTTCCCTCAGTCCCACCCCTCTTCCATCTGCCCAAAGGCTTTCCAGGAATATCAATTGAAAATGGCTTAACAAATTACAATAAGACAACAGAGTAAAAATATGAAGCCCAGCAAAGTGGTGTACACCTTTTTTAAAAATTCTTTATTAATTACACTTTATTCACTTTGTATCCCCCCTGTGGCTCCCTCCCTCCTCCCCTCCCAACCCCTCCCTTCCTTCACCCTCTGCACACATGCCCCTCCCCAAGTCCCCTGATAGGGGAGGTATTCTTTTCCTTCCTTCTGATCCTAGTCAATTAGGTCTCATCAGGAGTGGCTGCATTGACTTCTTCTGTGGCCTGGTAAGGCTGCTCCCCGCTCAGCGGGAGGTGATCAAAGAGCAGGCCAATCAGTTCATGTCAGAGACAGTCCCTGTTCCTATTACTATGGAACCCACTTGGACACTGAACTGCCATGGGCTACATCTGTGCAGGGGTCTTAGGTTATCTCCATGCCTGGTCCTTGATTTGAGTATCAGTCTCAGGAGGTGTACACCTTTAGTCCCAGCAAAAAGAGAGGCAGACAGGTAGATAGATATTTTTACTTGAATCAGGTCTTGTGCATTCTGTCACAGTTCCTGTGAGCTCATATGTATAGAGTCCTTTTGTGTATGCAAGATACTGTTTTCCTGGAGGCATTTCTCACCTCTACCTCTTACTGTCAGTCTACCTGTTATTACATATAGATCCCTGATCCTTCATGGATGGCTATGATAAAGACATCCAATTTTGAATGAGTGTTCTAAAGTTCCTTTCCTTTTACATTTTCCAGCTAGGGGGTCTCTGTATTAATTGACTAATGAAGGTTGTGCAATTCATAGATCACAGAGGAAGACAATGCAACCAGTCGTGATGACACCTGATAGGCTAGGGTCAGATAGAAGGGGAGGAGTTCCTCCTCTATCAGTGGACTAGGGATGGGGCATAGGAGAAGAAGAAGGAGGGAAGGAGTTTGGGAGGAGATGAGGGAGGGGAACCACTGTTCGGATACAAATTGAATAAATTGTAATAAATAATAATAATAAAGAAAAATATTCATTTTAATAAAAAATAAAATATAAAAATATTAAAGTGAACATAAAGCAAAATCATTCAAAGAATAAAATACACATATAAGGCGTATAAGGCTAATAATGAAACAGGGAAAATTAACATAAATATATAATAAGTTAGTTCAATAAAACAAGAGAAAAAACAATCCAGAAGAACAATTTTAAGAGATCTATATTTATAGTAAGATAAGATGAATGAATGTCAAGACAGACAGTGCTTAGGAGAGCACCAAGGGTCCTGCATGACTTTTAAGTAATCATGCTTTATTTTGTTGAATAAGATTTCTACTGGGTTTACTACCTTATCATACAGGTTTCCAAAATTACCATGTTTTTTTCTTCTTTGTTCCCCATTAATTTGATAAGAGCCAACTGAACCAGTTTGTAAAACTGTTGGCCTGCACACCTATTTAGTACATCTGGTCTTCTATAATTCTGTACAAAAGAAAGGATACAGTGAATGTTTGTAATTAATTCACTGTGGCTCATTTTCACGGTCACCCAATTAGTCTGCTTTCATAAAAGTTTATTTTCTCTGTCAGGTAAATTTTGGAGAAACAGCATCTAATGACATGTGGTCAGCTATGCATCATGAATAAAAAAACAGCTTTATAAAATCAATGAGGATCTAGGGTTTTCTTCACTGTATGTGTATAAAATATTCATGACTTAAATACACAAAAAAATAAAGTGGCACAATTCCTACCAATGACTGTTTTGTGTTTTAAATTTTTTTATTTTATTATTTATTTATAATTTATTCGCTGTGCATCCCATCACAATTGTAGCCATATCATCCTTCCTCCCTCTTCCCCCCATCCTCCTCTCCTAGTCCACTGAAAAGGGGGAGTACTTCTCCCCTACTGTCTGATCCAAGCCCATCAAATCTCATCAGGACTGCCTGGATCCTCTTCCTCTGTGGGCTGGTAAGGTCACCCCAGCAGGGGGAAGGAATCAAAGAGAAGGCAATCAAGTTCATGTCATAGACTGCCCCTGCTTCCCATAGTAGGGAATACACTTGGAAATTGAGCAGCCTACAGGCTTCATCTGAACAGGGAATCTAGGTACTCTCCATGCATTGTCCTTGTTTGATGCATCAGGCTCTGCAGGACCCCCTGGGACCAGATTTTCATCTTGGTTGGTCTCCTTGTGGAGCTCTGCCTCCTCTGAGTCTTTCTGTCTTCTGCTTCTTCCATTAATACTCCCTGAGCTTTGCACAAAGTTTGAATGTGAGTCCCTGCAACTGCTTCAGTCGCTGCTGGATGGAGTCTTCTATCCGAGGACATCTGTGGTAGGTTTTCATTCTGTTACGTCTCTTCTACAGCTTCTGGTGTCTATTCTTTTGCCCTTCAGAATGAGAAGTAAGCATCCTCCCTAGGGTCCTCCATGTTGTTGATCTTCTTTAGGACTATAAATTTTATTATGTTCATCCTGTATTATATGGCTCATATCTGCTTGTAAGTGAGTATATATGATGCATGTCTTTCTGCTTGTGGGTTACCTCACCCAGAAGGATCTTTTCTAGTTCCATCCATTGGCCTGCAAATTTCATGATTTCCTTGTTTTTAATAGCTGAGTAGTATTCCATTGTGTAAATGAACCAGAATATCTATATCCATTCTTTGGTTGAGGGACATCTGGGTTGTTTCCAGATTCTGGCTAGTACGAAGAAAGGTGCCATGAACATGGCTGAGCCAATGCCCTTGTTGTGTACTTGAGCATCTTACAGGTGTACACCCAGAAGTGGTATATCTGGGTCTTAAGGCACGCTGTTCCCAGTTTTCTGAGAAAGTGCCAGATTGATGTCCAAAGTGGTTTTACAAGTTTGCACTCCCACCAGCAAAGGACAAGGATTGCCCTTTCTCTACAACATCTCCAGCATGTGTTGTCACTTGAGGTTTTTTTTCTTAGCCATCATGATGGGTGTAAGATGCAATTTCAGACTCATTTTGAGTTGCTTTTCCCTGATGACTAAGGATGTTGAGCATTTCTGTAAGTGTTCCTCCACCTTTTGATATTCCTATGTTGAGAATTCTCTGTTTAGGTCTGTTTTTTGTTGTTTTTTTTTTTTCCTTTTTTTTTAAATTTTTCATCGATTACACTTTATTCATTCTGCATCCCCCCATAAGCCCCTCCCTCCTCCCCTCCCGATCCCACCCTCCCTCCCCTTTCTACATGCATGCCCCTCCCCAAGAACACTGATAGGGGAGGTTCTCCTCTCCTTTCTGATCTTAGTCTATCAGTTCACATCAAAAGTGGCTGCATTGTCCTCTACTATGGCCTGGTAAGGCTGCTCCCCCCCAGGGGGAGGTGATCAAAGAGCAGGCCAGTCAGATTATGTCAGAGGCAGTCCCTCTTCACATTACTATGTAACCCACTTGGACACTGAACTGCCATGGGCTACATCTGTGCAGGGGTTCTAGGTTATCTCCATGAATAGTCCTTGGTTGGAGTATGAGTCTCTGGGAAGTTCCCTGTGTTCCAATTTTCTTGTTCTGTTGCTCTCTTTGTGGAGACCCTGTCCTCTCCAGCTCTTACTATTTAACAGTATTAAAATTAGATTATTTGTTTTATTGCTGTTTACTTTCTTGAGTTCTTTATATATTCTTGATATTAGCCCTCTCTCAGATGTAGGGTTGATGAAGATCTTTTCCCAGTCTGTAGGCTGTCATTTCGTTCTGTTGTCAGTGTTCTTTGCTTTACAAATGATTTTCAGTTTCATGATGATCTTAGAGCCTGTGTTGTTGTTCTCTTCAGGAAGTTGTCTCCTGTGTCAATGAGTTCTAGGCTCTTCCCAACTTTTTCTTCTAACAGATTTAGTGTGTCTGGTTTTATGTTAAGGTCTTTGATCTACTTGGACTTTACTTTGGTGCAGGGTGAGAAATATGGATCTATTTGCATTTTCTACATGTAGACATCCAGTTAGACCAGCACCATTTGCTGAAGATGTTTTTTTTTTTTTTTTTTTTTTTTTTTTTTTTTTTTTTTTTCATTGTATGGTCTTGGCTTCCTTGTCATAAATCAGGTTCCCATAGGAGTGTGGGTTTATTTCTGGGTCTTTAATTGAGTCCATTGACCTACTTGTCTGTTTCTATGCCAGTACTATGTACTGTTTATTATTGCATCTCTATAGCACAGCTTGAGATCAGGGATGTAGATACCTCCAGAAGATCTTTTTTAATTTTAATTTTTATTTTATTTTTTATTTTTTGTACTGGATGGGTTTAGTTATTCTGTTGGTTTTTTTTTCCCCAGATGAAATTGAGATTTGTTCTTTCAAGTTCTGTAAAGAATTGTATTGATATTTTGGTGGGAATTGCACTGAATCTGTTGATTGCTTTTGGCAAGAGGGTCATTTTTACTATGTTAATCCTGCCAATCCATGAGCACAGGAGATTTTTCCATTTTCTGATATCTTCTTCAATTTCTTCCTTCAGAGACTTGAATTTTTTTTTTTTTCATACAAGTCTTTCACTTGCTTGGCTAGAGTTACACTAAGGTACTTTATGTTACTTGTGGCTATTGTGAAGGGTGTTCCTTCCTTAAATTCTTTCTTAGCCTCTTGGTCATTTGTATACAGGAGGGCAACTGATTTGTTTTGTTTTTTGTTTGTTTGTTTGTTTGTTTTAGTTAATCTTGTAACCAGCCACTTTGCTTAAGATGTTTATCAGCTGTAGGATTTCTCTGGTAGAATTTTTTTGGGTCACTTATATATCATATCCTCTGCAAATTGGGTTACTTTGATTTTTTTTTTCCTTCTGATTTATACCCCCTTTTATCTCCTTTAGTTGTCTTATTGCTCTAGCTAGGACTTACAGTAGTATGTTGATGAGGTATGTAGAGAGTGGGTAGAATTGCTTTGTCCCTCTTTACAGTGGGATTCATTTAAGTTTCTCTCCATTAATTTAATTTGATGTTGGCAATAGGTTTGCTGTATATTGCCTTTACTATGTTTAGGTACATTCCTTGTTTCCCTGCTCTCTCCAAAACTGTAAACATGAACAGGTGTTGGATTTTGCAAATAATTTTTCAGCATCTAATGAGACGATCAAGTGTTTTTTTTTTGTTGTTGTTGTTGTTGTTGTTTGTTTTATTTTCTTTCAGTTTGTTTATATGGTGCATTACATTGTTAGATTTCCTTCTATCCAACCACTCCTTCCATGACTGGGATGGAGCCTACTTATTCATGGTGGATGATATCTTTGATGAGTGTTTTGCTGAGTATTATTTCATCAATGTTTATAAGGAAAATTGGTCTGAAATTCTTTCTTTGTTGGGTCTTACTGTGGTTTCAATATCAAGGTGACTGTAGCCTCATAGAATGAAGTTGGTGATGTACCTTCTGTTTTTATTTTGTAGAACAGTTTAAAGAGTATTGGTATTAGTACTTATTTGAAGGTCTGGTAGAATTCTGTGCCTAATTCATCTGGCCCTGGGCTTTTTTTTGGGGGGGGGGTCAGAGACTTTTGATGACTGCATTTATTTATTTAGGAAATGTAGTACTATTTAATTTATTTACCTGATCTTGATTCAGCTTTGGTAAATGAAATCTTTCAAGAAAATTGTCCATTTCATTTAAATTTTCTAATGTTGTGTATAGGCTTTTGAAGTAAGGCCTAATGATTCTTTGGGTTTGCTCAGTGTCTATTGTTTTTCCCCTTTTCGTTTCTGATTTTGTTGATTTGGATAATGTCTCTCTGCCTTTAGTTTGTTTGGTTAAGGGTTTGTGTATCTTGTTGATTTTCTCAAAGAACCACCTCCTGGATTTATTGATTATTTGAATTGTTCTCTTTGTTTCTAACTCATTGATTTCAACTCTGAGTTTGATTATTTCCAGCTGTCTACTCCTCTTTGGTGTGCCGCCGCCTTCTTCTTCTTCTTCTTCTTCTTCTTCTTCTTCTTCTTCTTCTTCTTCTTCTTCTTCTTCTTCTTCTCCTTCTTCTTCTTTCTAGTGTTTTCAGGTGTGCAGTTAAGTCGTTTGTATGAGATGTCTCAAATTTTTTTATGAAGGTACTTCGTGCTATGAACTTTCCTCTTACCAGTGCTTTCATTGTGTCCCATAAATTTGGATAAGTTGTACCTTCATTTTTATTGAATTCTAGGAAGTTTTTATTGCTTTCTTTATTTTTTCTCTGACCCAGCTGTCATTGAGTAGAGTGTAGTTCAGTTTCGTGGATGTGTAGGATTTTTACTATGTCTGTTATTGATGAGTTCTAGTTTTAGACCACAGTTGTCTAATAAGATACAAGGATTATTTGAATCTTCCGGTACTGTTGAGTCTTGTTTTGTGCCTGATTATATGGTCCATTTTAGAGAAGGTTCCATGAGGTGATGAGAAAAAGGTATAGTCTTTTGTGTTTGGGTGAAAAGTTCTGTAGAAATCTATTAGGTCCATTTGATTTAAGACTTCTGTAAGTGTCATTATTTCTCTATTTACCTTTTGTCTCAGTGGTCTGTCCCTTGGTGAGAGTGGGGTCTTGAAGTTTTCCACTATGAATGTGTTGGGATCAATGTGTGATTTACGCTTTAAAAATGTTTCTTTTATAAATACAGGAGTCCTTGTGTTTGGAGTTTAGATGGTCAGGATTGTGATGTCCTCTTGGTGGAATTTTCCTTTGATGAGAATGAAGGATCTCTTTTGATTAATTTTGGTTGATAGTCTATTTTATTAGATATTAGGATGGCTACTCCAGCTTGTTTGCTTGGAAAACAGTCTGTTTGCTTGGAAAACCTTTATCCAGCCCTTTACTCTGAGGTAGTATTTATCTTTGTTGCAGTTTTGTATCTTGAATGCAGAAGAATGTTGTATCCTTTTCCCACAATCATTCTGTTAGTCTTTATATTGCAGAGTTGAGTCCATTAATGTTGACAGATGTTATTGTACACTGATTGTTAGTTCCTTTTATTGTTGAGTTGGTGGTTATTGCGTGTTTGTGTGCTTGTTTTATTTTGCTTTTTTGTTGTGTAAATATCTTTGTCGTGTGTTTTCTTTGATGTAGTTGATCTCGTTGGGTTGGAGTCTTTCTAATATCTTCTTTGTGGCTTGGTTGCTGTGTATGTTTTGTTTAACTTCATGGAATATTTTGTTTTCTCCATTTATTTTGATTGAAAATTTTGCTGGATGTAGTAGTCTGGGTTGGCATTTGTGGTCTCTTAGTGTCTGCATGATATCTGCCCAGGGCCTCTGGCTTTCATACTCTCTTGTGAAGTCTGCTGTGATTCTGATAAGTCTGCCTTTATATGTTTCTTGGCCATTTTCCCTTGCCACTTTTAATATTTTTGTTGTTGTTGTTGTTGTTCTGTAGATTTAGTGTTTTGGTTATTACGTGGCAGGAGGAATTTCTTTTCTGTTCTAATCTATTTGGTGTTCTGTAAGCTTCTTGTATGTTTATGAGCATCTTTTTCTTAAGGTTGGGGAAATTTTCCTCTATAATTTTCTTGAAAATATTTTCTGGGCCTTGGAGCCTGGAATATTCTTTTTTGTCTATTCCTATTTTTTTTTTAGCTTTCTTTTTTTCATGGTATCCTTGATTTCTTGGATTTTTTTTTTCAGGAACTTTTCAGATTTTATGTTTTCTTTCAGAGATGTATCGATTGATTTCTACATCTGTGTCTTCTGTGCCTGAGATTCATTTCACCATCTCTTGTATTCTGTGTGTGATACTTACCTTTGTGATTCCTGATCTCTAAGTTCTCCAACGACAGGGTTTTCTCTGATTTTTTTTTTCCTTGATTCTAATTCTGGTTTCATGTCTTGAAAGATTTTGCTCATTTCCTTCACCTGTTTGATTATGGGTTCCTGTCTGTCCATCATGGCCTCTATTTTTTTCTCTTTGTCTGCCTCAAAAAGCTGCAAAATCATATATTTAAGATCATTTTCCTGTATTTAGTTGCATTAGAATATCCAGTGGTTAGGGGAAATTTTGGTGAAGCCATGATGTCCTGGTTTTTGTTGATTGTTTTCTTACACAGGCCTCTAACTATCTGGTTATCTGTAGCCTTGACTGTTTGTTCCTCGAGCCTGTAACTGCAGACTGGGTGCACCTGTCTCTAGAGTCTACAGGAAGAAAAGAGACGTCCAGGGGCTCAAGAATGGGTGCTGGAGATTCAGATGCAGCTAGGGAAGGAAGCGCGCTCTGCAGAGTTCACTGTCTCTGCTGGCTCACTGCTTTGACCCAGGCAGGCCAGGCAGATGGGAAACAGAAAGAAAGCTCTCTGAGCCTTGTGCTGCTCCAGAGCCCCACAAGACACCTTGGGGTGGAGGACAATGGGACATGGGTCCCGTGCTTAGCTCAGCTCTGATATGTTCACTGTCCCTGCTGCTCTTCCTGTTTCTGACCCAGGCGAGGTGGGCAGCTGGGGAGCAGGCAGAATGAACCCCCCAAGCCCCAGTACGGTGAGATGAGCGCCTCTAGCCGCTTCAACCAGGAAGGTGTCCGCCGGACAGTGAGAGTGGGTCCCCAAGGTCTGAGCCATCAGCCACTGGTACCAGACAGGTATCCGTAGATGGAGGGCGTGGGCGGGTAGCCTAGGGCTGTGGCAGCGCCAGGCAGGAGCCCGGGAATCTCTTCCTGTATTAGCCAAGTGACCTGAAGATGGACCCTTGTGTAATGCATGGATTCTCCTCTCATCTGAGAAACACAGACATTGGGATCTTGGGGTCCCCAGTAGAACCTATAGGCCACCCTGCTCTCAGTGCCAAGCTGCTGTTCAGAAGCCCTTTGTCAGCCGTGAATACTATTCTCAGTTATAGAAATGATACATTAGAATTTGCATTAACACATTTCTTCAGAATTAATGAATGCTATATTTTTTTCTTTCTAAAAATCTCTGATTTATGCTTAGTAAAGTTGCTAAAGGTTTAAAACCTGTCTACCACAAAAGTACTATTGTCTTGATGCTTAATTTCTTCTGAGTAGTATTTCAAGTAATTGACAATTTCACATCATGTCATATAATATCAAATCAAAGAATTTCACCTTACAGTCATTTTGACCACAGACAGAATTATCAAAAACATTCAGAGAATAATTTAATAGCATAACTACTTAAAAAAGAAAACCTACGTTTTTGCTTTATATATCCTATTCCACACCTCATTTATGAGATTAACTAGTTACCCACATGTAACTTTGCTCAGTATCTCTAAACTGATTACATGTATGCCTTGCATTTAATTTTATATGTCCCTTTTTCAGAAATTTGTTATATATATTTTCCTTATTTTGGTGCATGTCAGCCTAAGTTATTATCTACTACTAGACTATTGCTTTAAGAAACTTACACATTTATACATTAAAAATGTAAGAGCTTATATTTTTCTTTTAAAATTATTTTTTTTATTTTTTTCATCTTGTGATATTTTATTTTTATTAATTCAGTTTATTCACTTTGTACCCCCCCCCATACCTCCCTCTCACCTCCCCTCCCGATCTCACCCTTTTTCTTTCTCATCAGTAAAAGAATGTGTAGTGTGTTCCAACAGGATTTGTTAATTTTTAATCAAATTTTAAAACCATACTATGAATTTAAAATCACTGACACTCTCTAATTAAATGAAAATACATTTTTAAAATTTTTAATTTTTTTATTGTTATCATTTATTTCAATGTATTCAATTTGCATCCCAGCTATGGCCCCTCTCTCATCTCCTCCAAACCCCACCCTCCCTCTCTCTCCCTTATCAATGAAAATACATTTTAATGATGGAAAATCCTCAAAAATATAGAACAGAAATTAAGGAAACTATACCCTTCACAATAGTTACAAATAATATAAAGTTCCTTAGTGTAACTCCAGTTAAGCAAGTGAAAGATTGGTATGAAAGAAAAATCAAGTCTCTGCAAAAAGAACTTGAAGAAGATATCAAGAAATAGAAAGATCTCCCATGTTCATATATCGGTAGGATTAACATAGTAAAAATGGCCATCCTATCAAAAGCAATCTACAGATTCAATGCAAATCCCATCAAAATACCAACAAAATTCTTTACAGGACTTGAAAGAACAAATCTCAATTTCATATGGAAAATTAAAAAAAAACCAACAACAGAATAACTAAAACTATCCAGTACATAAAAAGAATTTCTGGAGGTATCTACATCCCTGAACTCGAGCTCTGCTATAGAGATGCAGTAATAAACACTGCATAGTACTGGCATAGAAACAGGAAAGTAGGTCATTGGACTCAAATTAAAGACCCAGAAATAAACCCACACATTTATAGACACCTGATTTTTGACAAAGATGCAAAGACCATACAGTGGAAATAAAGGCAGCGAATGGTGTTGGTCTAACTGGATGTCTACATGTAAAGAATGCAAATAGATCCATACTTATAACCTTGTACAAAATTAAAGTCCAAGTGGATCAAAGACCTCAACATAAAACCAGAGATTAAGTCTGTTAGAAGAAAAAGTGTGGAAAAACCTTGACCTTATTGGCACAGGAGACAACTTTCTTAAGAGAACAACAAGATCTCAGGCTCTAAGAGCAACAATCAATAAATGGGACCTCATGTAACTGAAAAGTTTCTGTAAAGCAAAGGACACTGTCAAGAGAACAAAATTACAGTTATAGAATGGGAAACGATCTTTACCAACCCTACATCTGACAGAGGGCTAATATCCAGAATGTATAAAGAACTCAAGAAAGTAAACACCAACATACCAAATAATCTAATTTAAAAATGTGGTACAGAGCTAAACAGAGAATTCTCAAGAAGGGAATATCAAATGGTATAATTTTATGAAAGAAGTGGAAGATAGAAAGATCTGGAGGGGATAGAAGCTCCAAAAGGAGACCAAGAGCACCCCCCCCAAAAAAAAACCCACAAACCAACCAATCAACCAACCAACCAACCAACCAACCAACCAAACAAACAAAAAACATGAGCCCTTGGAGCCATGAAGAGAATGATACCCCAACCAAGTACAATGCATGGAGAGGACCTAAAACCCCAGCTCAGATGTAGCCCATAGACTCAGTTTCCAAGTGGGGTTCCTAGTAAGGGGAGCATGACATGAACTCAGTGGCAGGCTCTCTGATCACTGCCCCCCCTCGGGAGTGCAGGCTTGGGAAGCCACAGATAAAGACAGTGCTACCAGTACTGATGAGACCTGATAGGCTAGGGTCAGATAAAAGGGAAGGACGACCTCCCTATCAGTGGTCTAGGGGAAATGCATATGGGAATAAGAGGGAGGCAGGGAGGGATTGGAAAGAGAAGAGAGAGGGGGCCATAGCCAGGATACAAATTGAATAAATTGTAATAAATGATAATAAAAAGAAAGAAAAAATTAAACCAATAAATAATAATTAATAATAAAAATGGTGGAGAAACATTTAAAGAAATGCTCAATGTCCTTAGTCATCAGGGAAAACCAACTCAAAATGAGTCTGAAATTGCATCTTGAACCCATCACAATGGCTAAGAAAAAAATCTCAAGTGACAACACATGCTGGAGAGGATGTGGAGAAAGGGAAACCATACTCTACTGCTGGTGGGAGTATAAACTTATACAACCTCTTTGGAAATCAATGTGGCACTTTCTCAGAAAACTTGGAATAGTGCTGCCTTAAGACACAGCTATACCACTTCTGGGCATATACCTGTAAGATGCTCAATTATACACAAGGGTATTTGCTTAGCTATGTTCATAGCACCTTTATTCATACTAGCCAGAATCTGAAAACAACACAGATGTCCCTCAACGAAGGAATGGATATAGAAATTCTGGCTCATTTACACAATGGAATACTACTCAGCTATTAAAAACAAGGAAATTATGAAATTTGCAGGCAAGTGGATGGAACAAGAAAAGTTTATTCTGGGTGAGGTATCCCAGAAACAGAGGGACACACATGATATAAACTCACTTACGTATGTTTCTCTGTAGTAGTAACTAGAGTAATTTGGTTGTATCCCCAGGAGTGCCAACATTACTTGGTATGGCAGAGCTTTTTCCAGGTTTATATATAGCATTGATTCCCACCATAACTGAACTAATTTGTACTCCCTTCAACAATTCATGAGTGTTCTCTGTGCTTGTCTTAACTGTTTTGACTGGGGTGACATGAAATCTCTAAGTTTCAATTTGCATTTTTTGCTTGCTTAGGATAATGACCAGAGTTAAAATATTTCCTGTGACACTTGTATTTTGCTTTTGAGATCTCTCTGTTCAGATCCATAGACTTCTTTTTAACTGGGTTGATTGCTGTTTTTGTTTGTTTTTTGTTTGTTTTTTTTTTTTTGAGTTCTTTGTATATTCTAGATACTAATGTTTTTTTTTTGTCATATGTATAGCTGACATCTTCCCCATTTTATGCACAGCATTTTAAAATTTTTTACATTTCTTTTGTAGTAAAGAAGGCTCTAAATTTAATGAAGTCTCACCCGTTAATTATTATTATTATTATTACCTGGGTAAGTGGTGTTTGATTTGGAAAAGCCTCAGGGCTATACTGAAATGTTCTCCTAATTATTTCTTCTAGAAGTTTAATATTTTCATGTCTCATATTCTTCTTTGATAACTTTGGAGTTGATTTGTGTGTGGGATGAGCAAGAAGGATAAAATTTCATTCTTCTACATATATATGTAGGTATGTACACATATATATATATGTATATGTATATGTATATGTATATGAAGGTATATATAAAAGTATCCAAATGCTATTTGGCAAAGATGCTATCACCCCCAATATATATCTATATCTATATCTATATATCCATATATATATATATTTGTGTGTGTGTGTGTGTGTGTGTGTGTGGAGTAACCTTAGAGTCCTTGAATCTATTTCATTGATCAATTTGTCTTCTTTGTGTGCGTGAGCACTAGTACCATGTTGTGTTTTATTACTACAGCTTTATAATATAACTTGAAATCAGATGTGGGGACAACTTCAGCAATGTTTATATTGTTCATAATTGTTTTGGCTCTGTAGGGTCTTTTGAGCTTTCATATAAGATCACGTTTCCAATTTTCATGAAAATTAAATTAGAATTTTGATGGAGAGTACATTGAAACTATAGATTGCCTTTAATGGGAAGGTCATTTCACACGTTATTCTTACTAATCCATGCACCTATAGATTCTCTCTGTCTCCTGCTGTCTGTTTTAACTTGTTTCTTCATTTTCTGCATTTTCATGGTGGTGAGTATTCTTTTGTCATAGATAGCCTTTGTTTTGATAAAGCAGTTCCCCCTCATCTCTTTTCTCTCTTATTTTATTATATTTTTAATAATATAGCCAACTTGGAATTTTGTCAAAGGTCTTTCCTGCATCAAATGAAATAATTGCATATTTTTGTCCTTGAGTCCATGTATGTGGTGGCTCATGTTTATTGACTTACATATGTTGACACATTCCTGCATCCCTAGAAAATATTCAACTTGATCACAGTGAATTATCTTTTGGAAGCATTCTTTAGCAGTACTCTAAAATACTGTACTGAGAATTCTTGCATGTTCATTAGGGATATTGGCCTATAAATATTTTTGTTACGGTGGTGGAATCTTTGGCTGGTCTTGGTATCAGGATAAAACCTGAATTCATAAAAGGAGCATGGAAATGTTCTTCACATTTCTACTTCTGATATAATTTTAATAGTAGTGTGTAGACAAATTTTAATCAAGCAACATGGCTCTTCTGGCAAGGGATCACATCCAAAGGCCTTCGAGGTCTATGTGATCCAGCTGGAATGCAGACATACTTTGGATTAATCTGGCTGGAATGCAGACATGTGCTTAGTATACACTTTTAATTCCAAACAGTAAAGGCTAGGTTAGTGTATAGAAGAAAGTAGTCATGTTTGAAAGTGGCATCTAATTGAGGATCAGAGAAAGTGATGAATCAGAAATTTTTGACAGAATGAGTCAGAGATACAATATACCTAACCCTCATGAGAACAAGACAAGAAAGAGAGGCTACTTAACAGCAGAGCAGGGAGAGAAGAGTCTTTTATTAAGAGTTCTTTACTAGGACAGTTTTACAGAGACAGATTTCAGAAAGAACAAGCTAGGCACAGGGGAAGACAGAACGAGTCAGAGAATGAGAAAGAGTCAGAAGAATAAAACATTGCCAGAATTAGTTTGATTTCAAGAAGAGCAATTGAGTTGGAAACCAAGAGAAGCAAGTTTGAATCAATCAGCTTGGAGAGGAGTTTAGGCTAGAACAAGTTCAGTAAGAGTTAGAAAGGTTTGGGAACAGTTCTCATGTCACACCTTTATCTGAGGATATAAAAACATTTACAGTATGAGGCTCATCCTACATGAAGCATTACACTCATCCCAGAATCTATAAATTGAAAAGTTAAATGTCCAGTGCCAGGTGTAGTAAACCTACATGTGAGGTGTTGGTGAAAGGCATTCTTGGCACTCTCAAAACATTGCTGATTATTGGCATTGCTCTTTCTTCTAGAACTTGAAAATAAAACCCTACTGCTGAAGACGCCATATTCATTTGAAACAGCTCATGTGGAAGTCAAGGTGGTACTCACTAAGATGCTTCCTCCCTACTGATTGGATTCTGTGGTCCTATGAAGCACAATGTCAGCTGCTGGGGTAGAAAAGTCATTCACATGACAGGATAAGATGTACGAAGCTGTGTACCCAGTAAACTGCAAAAATAACTACTGTGGTAGTCCCAGGGTACAATAGTGACACAAATGTGATGAGGACATACAAATGATTTCTGAGGGATTTAAGGCTCACTCCACAAGAGAAAACACATTTCTGATAGTGTACATCAGGCCTAAACCCTTGGTTTGAGAATGCACAGAGCATAGCTGTGAATGTACCACTATTATTCTGATAAATGTGCATATTAACAAATTACATTCTAAATTTGTATCTCTCCATCTTCATATTAGTCAGCTCTCAATCCCCTTCAGAGTAGTATTTTTATGCAATGGATAATGATTAATAGAGAAACTTGTAACTAGCAGAAGTACAGAAAATGATTGCCAGTAGGCTGATAAGCCAAAAATAAGGCATTTATTTCATACCGCCTTCCCAAGGCTCAGGGAACACTGTAGAATAGGGAATGGAAAGGTGGTGAGAATTAGAATTTGTGTACAGTGGTCCTCTATGAGACTGTTTCTCCAACCAAGGACCATGTATGGATATAACCTAGAACCCCTGCTCGGATGAAGCCCGTGGTAGCTCAGTACCCTACTAAGGGGAACAGGGATTATTTCTGACATGAACTCAATGACAGGCTCTTTGACCTTACCCCATCTCACTGAGGTAGGAACGGTCTTGGTAGGCCACGGATTAGGACATTGCAGCCAGTCCTGAAGATACCTAGGGTCAGATGGAAGGGGAGGAGGACCTCCCTATCAGTGGACTTGGAAGCGGGCAGGGAGGAGATGAGGGAGGGAGAGTGGGATTGGGAGGGAAAAAGGGGGGCTACATCTGGGATACAAAGTGAATGACCTGTGATTAATATTAAAAAATTTAAAAAAAGAATTTGTGGAAGACAAAAGAGAAACTGCATTTGATGTCTTCTGGACTTCATAGCATTTTGCATACATGAACCCACAACAGCTGCGGTTGCCTGCACGAGGTTAAGGGAGTCAACTTGCCATCATGGAGAAGGTGTGGGCTGAGGAACTCTAATCATAATTGAGAACCTTGAATAGTTGATGGTTACTAGAGGAAGGACAGTCAGACGGTCAGTTTTCTTTAAGAGTTTGACTCCTCATAGTTTGACAACACCCCAATGGAAGGTGTCATACCCAGTAGTATTTGGGAAGCTTAAAAATCAAAGTCAATGTGAGAGAGAGAAGAGACGAAGAGAGAGAAAGAGAGAAAGAAAGAGATACAGAGACAGAGATACAGACAGAGAGAAAAAATGAGAAACTTAATAAATAAGGGTGAATTTCAGAAGAGTTATAGGTTGCATTTGAGAATGAATAGGAGCAAAGTACATTGTGTGAAATTCTCAAATAATTAACATATTTAAAAAAAAATCTATCGGTGGACTTGGAGAGGGGCATAGGAGGAGATGAGGGAGGGAGAGTGGGATTGATAGAGAATGAGGGAGGGGACTACAGCTGGGAAACAAAGTCAATAAAATGTAATTAATGTAAAAAATAAAAATTTAATTAAAAATTTTAGTAGTAATTGCATTATTAAAGATAATATAATGATTTTAAAATATAAGAATGTGAGCAATATGTTGAATATGGAAATATATATTTGAAGTAGCTTTAAAATGTTACTAGTAAGTTTGCTTAAGATAAAGCAACAATCATAATAGTTAATAATGGTAGGATAGGGTAGAGCAATAAGATGGCGGCGCCGGGAGGACACTGTGTCTGAGGAGCAGGACAGCAGTGTTGGCACAGCGACCAGGAGACTGAACTCAGGCACCTAAACACCAGCGTTTGTGATTGCCAGGTGAGAGGAAAGCCTGCGGTGTGGAAGTTAATTGGGACCGACCTCAGGCCACCCAGTCAATACCTGGTAAAGGTCCGGGGGACCGGCGGGTGCACCCACTGCCCGAGATCGGTGCACACAGCCTCCTGCGGCGCCCCCAGCCAGGACCGGGACACACAGCCTCTGGCCCAGAGTGAGGTGCTCAGCCTCCAGACCAGAGCGAAGACCTCAGTTGCCGGCCTAGAGTGGAGTGCATAGCCTCTGGCCCAAAGCTGGGCGAACAGCTGCCAGCCTAGTTCAGGGTGCACAGCCTTGGGTCCAGATCAGTGACCCCAACTACCATCTCGGACGGGGTGGGGCGGGGGGCACAGCCTCTAGCCCAGAGAGAGGCACCAAGCCTCTGACCCAGAGCAGAGCCCTTAGTTGCAAGCCCAGAGAGGCCTGCACAGCCTCTGGCCCAGAAGGGGACACACACTGCCAGCCCAAATGAGAGCGCAGAGCCTCTGGACCAGAGTGGCCAGAGTGGTGCAGCTAGCCACCATCCCAGACAGGGATACACAGCTTCCGGCCCAGAGTGAGGTGCCCAGCTTCCAGACCAGAGTGGAGCCCTTAGTTGCCAGCCTAGAGAGGAGTACACACCTCCAGACCAGAGCGGTGCTCCCAGCCACCATCTCAAACTTGGGCGCACAGTCTCCTGGCCCAGAGTGGAGCACTCAGCCTCTGGCCCAGAGACTTGCTGTGCACTCCTCTCACCTTCTCAGACAGAAATGTGTGTTCCAGGGTACCAGACTGAGTTTCCCTGTTGGGAGAAAACCCCACAGCTAAGGAATCAGCAGATTCTTCAAGAGAGCTGTACCTGGAAAACAGTGTAACAACAGCAGCAGCTCAGTAGCCAGAAGCTGGAAACAACCCAGATGCCCATCAACTGAAGAATGGATACAGAAATTGTGGTAAATCTACACAATGGAATACTACTCAGCAATTAAAAACAAGGAAATGATGAAATTTCCAGGTAAATGGTGGGATCTGGAAAGAATCATCCTGAGTGAGCTATCCCAGAAGCAGAAAGACACACAGGGTATATACACACTCATATAGACAAATAACATAGGATAAACCTACTACAATCTGGGGACCTAAATAAACTAATCAAGAGGGAGGATTCTGGCTAAAATGCTCAATCCCCACTCCGAAAGGCAAAGAGGATGGACACCAGAAGAAGAAGAAAACAGAAAACAAGTTAGGAGCCT
>REGO01000048.1:501340-537776 GCA_010120015.1 Rhombomys opimus
AAGTTCTCCAGCTCAAGGGTTTTCTCATTTTGTGTTTTCTTTATTGATTCTAATTCTGTTTTCATGACTTGCACCATTTCTTTCAAGTGTTTGAGTTTGGATTCCTGTCTCTCTAAGATGGCCTCTATTCCTTTTTTCATTTCCTTTTTATATGCCACTAATTTTTCCTCTACTTGTGTATCTATTTGTTTGGCTATGTTTGCCTGCGTTTCTTTACGGATTTTGTCTATTTCTTCTTTCTTTACCTCCAATTGACTGGCCAACTCTTTGAAAGATTTGTTCATTTCCTCCTTATGAGCCTCAAATAATTGGGCAAGCATGGCTTTAAAATCATTTTCCTGTGCTTCTGCTGAATTGGAGTATCCGTCGATTTTGGGGATTGCTGGTGAAGTCATGATATCCTGAATTATGTTGGAAGTGTTTTTTTGCTTACCCCTGGCCATTGGCTTATCTGAAACCTTCCCTGTTTGTGTTTGGATTCTGCAGATCAGGCTGATACTGTCTCTCTCTGGCGTCTGGAGAGTTCTTCAGGAAGCTGAGAACTCTCAGCGTGTGCTGAGGACTAGCTGTACCTGTAGGAGGAAAGTAAGCAGGTGCAAAAGGGGCAAATGGAAGCGTGTGCGTGTGTGTGTGTGTGTGTGTGTGTGTGTGTGTGTGTGTGTGTAAGTGTGTGTGGATGTGTGTCTCAAGGCACAGAGTGATGGCTAATGTTGAGCCCCTGAGTGTCTGGGAGGGGCTCTGCACTGTATATGTCGCAGGCAGGCTCTAGTGATGATCATAGCGCAATTTCTGGCATTAACTGCCTTAACTCCTCAATTAGCCCCACAGAGCAGGAAACTTCAATGTCCCTAGTGCCCCTCTGTTTCCCAAAGTCGGTATGTGGGTGGGAGGGGGTTCGATGCCTGGCTTCTGTTTTAGAAAACCCAGGATCTGGGGATCTGCAGATTCTCAAGTGTGCACTCACTTACATGCAGGTCACTTGGCAGAGATAGTGGAATCGGCCTCTCTGCTCTCTGGTTTGGCACTGCTTCTTTGATGTGCCCTGCCAGTTCTGTGCTGCTGTCAGTGCCAGGTTCTGAGGTCTTGCTTCAGCTGAAGATTTCAGGGTGGTTACATTAGCAGGGATGGGGTGACCAGGGTCTCTGTTCTCTGGTTTGGCCCTGGTTAGTCTTAAACTGGAGGGCTGTTGTGCCCCGCCAGGTCAGTGCTGCCCTGTCGCCAAGTCCCACTGTAACTGCTGACTGGGTCACTAGTCCAGATGCTTTCTGGGAAGTCCTGGGGTCTCTTCACTGTGCTCTCCAAGCTTGGGAGGCCCAGATCCTGGTGTGTCTAGGTTGTATGACGTGTCTGCCTGGTTTTGGTGAATATATAGCATATTCTCTCTCACTGTGGGATTGGGTGGGCCCTACTGTCAGTGATCGCGATCCTGCGGAGCTAGTATGGCGTCCAGCAGACTTGGGCCCTGGGAGGATGGTGTAGCCGCTGTGGGGATCTGGGACTCCGGGACACGTACTGCTGATATTTGCCTGCCGCTAAAGGGCTTGGAGCTCTGCCCCAGCGGCTGTATACCCCAGGCAGTTAGGTCTGCTCTGAGAAAGACCAGTCAGCTGTGCCGCTGTGCAGAGGTGGAGGGAGGTCTGGGGGAGGGGAGTGCGGCGAGATCAAAGGATCGTTTCTTTCCTTCCTCAAACAAGTCCCCGGGTGACCCCAGACCAAAGTTTTCACCTCCTGTGATGTTCCCTGTTGTCTAGAATGCTCCACCGTTGTCTTCCTGGGTTAGAGGTCCTTCCATTCACCAACTCAGAAGTTCAGGTATTCCACTGCTCAGAAACTGTGTGTGCTACTCGCCATCTTGGCTCCGCCCCCTGGTCGAGTCTTTTGGAGGACATCTGTGGTAGGCTCCCATTCTGTTCCCTCTCTTCTACCACTTTCCGTTATCTATCCTGTTTTTCCTTGAGAATGAGAATTAAGCATCTTACTATGTTCATAGTAGCTTTATTCATAATAGCAGAATACGGAAACAGACTATATGTCCCTCAGCCAAAGAATAGATACAGAAATTGTGGTACATTTACACAATGGGATACTACTCAGCTATTAAAAACAAGAAAATCATGAAATTTGAGTCTAAATAGATGGAACTAGAAAGATCATCCTGGGTGAGTTATCTCAGAAGCAGAAAAACACACATGGTACATACTCACTTATAAGTGGATATTACCTATATAATACAGGATAAACATTCTAAAATCTACAGACATAAAGAAGTTAAACAACAAGATTTAAAATTTTCTTTAGTTACTTTTCTTATTTTAATTAATTAATTAATTACAGTGTATATTCACTTTGTATCTCAGCTGTAGCCCCCTCCCTCAGTTCCTCTCAGTCCCATCCACTCTCCCTCTTCTCCCACTTGACCCTTTCCTAGTCCACTGTTAGGGAAGGACCTCCTCCCCTTCTTTCTGACCCTAGCCTATCAGGTCTCATCAGGACTGGCTGCAAGCCTGCAGCCCCCAGGGGAAGGTGATCAAAGACCCTGCCACTGAGTTCATGTCAGAGATAGTCCCTGCTCCTCTTACTAGGGAACACACTTGGAAACTGAGCAGCCTATGAGCTTCCACTGAACATGTAGTCTAGGTCCTCTCCATGCATGGTCCTTGGTTGGAGTATTGGTCTCTGCAGTACCCCCTGGTTCCAGATTTTTTTTGTCTCCTTTGTCTCTTTATGGAGTTTCTGTCCCCTCTAGGACCTTCTATCTCCCTCTTCTTAAAAAATATAAAACTAGCCTATCAGGTCTCATCAGGACTGGCTTCATTGTCTTCCTCTGTGGCCTGGCAAGGCTGCATTGGACCCCAGGGGGATAGAAGGAGAAGAGGTCCTCCCCTATTAGTGTACTAGGGGAGGGGCATAGGGTGAGAAGAGGGAGGCAGGGTGGGAATGTGAGGAGACAAGGGAGGGGGCCACAGCCAGGATACAAAGTGAATAAATTGTAATAAATAATATTAATTGATAAATAAACAAAACTATATTAGTTCCAGTGCAGTGGCACATGCTTTTTAATCACAGTATCCAGGGACAAAGAGGCAGGTAGATCTCTGTGAGTTTGAGGCCAACCTGGTCTGCAAAGTGAGTACAGGATAGTCAAGGCTGCATAGGGAAACCCTGTCTCAAAACAAAAAACAAACAAAACTGCGTTTAGTCTAATTTTTCAACATTAAAATTAAATATATACGTAAGTATTCCAAGTTAATAAAAAATGTCTTTTATCTTTACCCTAATTATTAAAATCAGTTTTATTTTGTGATCTGGAACTATGAAAAGGACAGAGAGAATTGTAGTTATTAATATGCATTTGTCATTTGGAACTATGTCAACAATAGGCTGTTTCAGAGGAAAAATATTCAGAAAGACAAGAAGGAGAAAAACCAAGAACGAACCTTGTGGTATAATAACACAAACGAAGTGTGAAGGCTACCATTCCCACAAGCCACAAGGACTGAGAATATATTGTTCCCCAATAACAGAAATATAGTAACTTCTGGGAAATACTCAGAGTTTCTTGCCATATCAGGGGAGACAGTTAAGATAGCACAGAGCCACAGCAGGTTGGGATTTTGTTTTGTTTTGTTTTCTGTACTATTTGAGATCTCTGTCCTAGTTAACAATATTACAACTTAATGTTAGCTTACCATGTCTGTAAACTACACATATCACTGAATTCACTGTCATCATTAATCTAGAGTAAGTACTGCCTTTTATTTTATTATCAGAATTCTAAAGATAAATATAAGCCAGATATTTCATATTAGCTAAATGTATGGGTATTTTTGTTGGCTCTTTCTTTCTTTCTTTCCTTTTTTCTTTCTTTCTTTCTTTCTTTCTTTCTTTCTTTCTTTCTTTCTTTCTTTCTTTCTTTCTTTCTTTCTTAAACAGAGATGTATATATGTAATTCACCCCACCATTCCCTGACATGTTTTGACCATATTTTGTAGAGACATCTTATTTCTATCAGGTCATTAGAACCCTGGTAGTATTCAATAGTGACAAATTCATAGTAAACATTAATACTGTATAGCACTTTCCCCCAGAATGCTTGCTTCAGGAAGAAGGTGGAGGGGCTCAAGAGACTCAGGAAGTAAGAAGAATGTCAGCTATTTGGGAAAACAGAGACTTAGTTCTGCCAGGCCCCTGTACAGAAAGATTAAACAGCTGCTGGGAGGAGGAGGCTGAACTGCTAAGCTACAGCCAAGAGATTCTCAGGCTGTGGCCATGCCTGCCAGCTCTGCCCAGAGCTCTGTGATGACAACTTTCTTGAGTCATCACTTATATTGGGATGGCTTTTTGATGTTTTCGATGACACAGCTTTCTTCTTCTTCTTCTTCTTCTTCTTCTTCTTCTTCTTCTTCTTCTTCTTCTTCTTCTTCTTCTTCTTCTTCTTCTGTTTGTCCTCCTCTTCCCTATCCTCCTCTCCCTTGTTCTCCTTCTTCTCCTTCTTCTTTGATAGTAACCTTCATTCATACTCCTGTTAGCCCAAGTAAGAATTAACTGCTTCATCAAGTTTGACTTTTGTTTAGTTATTCCTTTGGTCTATCATGGGTTCCCCTCCTGGGGTGTCTATACGTGTATCTTGTGGGAGGACCTCTCTTACACAACAATTAGAAAACAAGGAAAAAAAACGTAAGCAGACACTAGTCTTGCAAAGCTCCTCAGGACGTGGATTTTAGAAGGCTTTTAATGAGCGGATGAGATGGCTAAGTGTGTAGAAGTACTCATGGAAAGGCCTTGTGGTCTGATTTCACCCCCTGCACTTCACACAGTATAAAGAAAAGGGAATCTACTTCCAAGAGTTACATTTTCATCTTCACAGGGACACACTCTAACTTGCACATACTTAAACACACCACACACACACACACACACACACACACACACACACACACACACTCATACACAAGATTCTTTTATATATGTAAGAATCTAAGTTTGTTAAGACACATATAGATATGTATGTGATAAACGAATTTAACTATGAAAATTAAGATTATGGCTAAACTGAGGTGACAAAGTTATAGATATTGAAGTGGAAGAATTTAAATGTCGTTGTTTGCTCTTTTAAGATTAGACAAACTTAGTATCCAGTCACTCAGGATTAATCTTATCTAGAAAATTTCCGTAATTCAAAATCAGGGCTTGAGATGGAGATAGTAACTGTTCTTTAAAGTGAGAAGAGAAAGTAAAAAATTTATAAAATTTAGACTAGCTGAAAAATCCAGAACAAAAATGTGAGAAACCTGGGAGACATGTGTAGAGGTTTGCACTACCATTGGCTTATCCATCAATATTTCAACCAGTCCTTTACAAACTCTTGATGATTCTAAATACACAACCACCACTTAAATTATGCTGCTAAATAGGACCAACTGCACTCACAGAAATTATTTTTACATGGATAATTTCTGTTTTTATAGAGCCACTACAATTTAAATCTCATTTGAAGTGTATTTTTTATAAGAACATTTTAGTTAACTATTATTAGGTCGATTTTCTAATGATACACATTTAGTTCAGTAATAAGAGCACCAAAACACATATTTACTTCTTTATCTTTAACAGAATTTATTTTGAGTACTGGAAAACATTCTTTATCCTGTTAGAATTGCTCTGTAATTCTGTGCTCCAGTTTTTGGCAGTAACAAAGAAAAGCTTTCTGAAAGCCTGTGATTATAGATGTTCCATAAGAACAAAGCCTGGTGGATAATTCAAAGCTATTAGGCCCTTTTCATCTTGATAATTATCAGGTATTTAATGCTTTGTGAACATTTCCAAATTAATGGATTAATTAGTCCAGCTTTGCAAGCCAGGTCAGTCCCATTATATATTTTGCTTAAAAATCAAGATGAGAAGTTTTACTTAGAGCTCTTCAGTAGTTACAATGTAAAGGTTTGAGAGTCTCAAGACTGAAGAAATAGTTACTGAATGCTGCAAAAATTTAATGTCTTTCACCCTTGTTTAAAACAATTTTGAGTACTTTCATACTATTTCTAAATCAGCTTGGTATATAATATAAATCAAGAATAATCTACTTTATAAAATCTATGTGACCCATAATGGGAAACTTTTGTGTGTGCGTGGGTGCGTGCATGCATGTGTGTGTGTGTGTGTGTGTGTGTGTGTGTGTGTGTGTGTAGCGCTCTCATCCCCACTAAAAGGCTTGTGTTATATTAATGAACTTTACACAGCAAAGCACAAGTAAGGAAAGACAGTCTCTGGGCAATTCATGCAACGCAAAGGTCAGAGTGATCAAAAGCATTAGAATTTACTGTTGAACAGGTGGAATTCACCTGCGTAGGTGATGGAGTTATTTCTAGTATGAAAGTACGTTGTCTTCATCACTGTCTTCAAAAACTGGAATTAACAGCTATAAAATGCTACCGTCTAGGCATGACAAAGAGAATCATTCTTATCAGAGCTGCTGTACCTGGTCGTGAAAATCTGCTCATGAAAAGCCCTCAAGATTAGACCTGCTGGTGTTCCCTCATAGAAAAAAATGAGTGGAGAAGGTGGTCAGAATTTCAGGTGAGATTTTCTTCTGTCCCTTCTGCACATCTTTATCAGTTCTGTGCAATTCTACCTCAAATGCGCATGATCTTGTTCGCCAGGAGGCGTCAAAGTGTCCACAGTGTGCAAGGGACTCCGCTTAGAGGGAAACTATAATCCCCAATAGCGTGAGAATTCTCTGTGATGAAGCTCTGTTAGGGTCAGTTATGTCTCTGTATGCAATGCTTCTCCATTGCTTGGTTAGCTCAAAAATTACCCTTCGCTTCACAACCGTTCTCTGGTCTACCCATGCTGCTTTATAGAGGGTGAGTAGACAGTTGTTCCTGTTTCCTCTGGGAAAATTCACAAAGCACATGTCAGTGACATGACTAGCATATATTAGACCCTGACTTCCATTTCTAGCTCATTCAAAACAAAAAAAAATTCTGAAATTTTGTAAAATATGCTATTTCATTTATTTCCCTTCCATTACCTAAATTCACTGATAACATCTTCTTTAGGTAGTAATATCAACAACCCAAGTACTGCAATATTAGCACTCAACTTTTATCTTCATTTTCAAATTTTTATAATTATGGAAACCAAACTATTAGCAGTATTGAATTTTAAAAATTTGGAAAATACAATACTTTTATCTTGGATTTCTAAGAGTCTCTCAAAGCAGGGTTTGAGATTCTGCTTGTCTGGAATATTTCATGACAAAAAGTCAGTAGTTTCAAAATGTAACTGTGATTGTATTATAGCTTGCATAATTGTATATGAGCGTACCCTAATGTCTACTTCATTATCCCACATGTTAACTGTTTGAAAACTGTGAGTGCTTCTGATTTCTTCTATGATGAAACTGACTGATGAGTTACTTGATATTTCAAGATACTGGGGACATTTTCTATTTGGAGTTTGAGACTAGGTAGCAACTGATCTAGAAAGACATTATTTTTCTCATGAAAATAGATTACATTATTAGAACACTGACATTTTTCTTAGCAGGAGCATATCAAATATCCATTTCATTTTTAAGAAATAGGCTGCAGAAATGTGATGAGGGAGATAAACTTTGGACATAACACTACTTTATGCTAGCTATGAATTGCTTTTGCTTGACTTACTGATATATGTGTGCTCAACTATTCTATTTAGGAGACTAAAAACAGTGAATGACATTACTTTTGTTCTAAGTAAGTGTCCATTTAATTCTCAAGTTTAAAACAAAGTCCTACTTATCTTTGCTGTGTCTTAGGGTAGTTTACTTACGTGTCCTCAAAGAATCTGTTATGAATCAGGCAGGTTCTGATCCCACAGTGCTTGATAACCAGAAGCATTGTGCAGCACTGCAGTTGTGGGTCTGGTGGAATACTTAAAATCCATTGGCGGCATGCTTTCAAAGAATATTCTGTAATCCTTTGCATTCTCAGAGGAGAAGGTGCTCTAAAAGGGGCAAGGCTGCTCACTCTCACTCTCATTCCTGGAGGGAGATGCAAATCTCTGTCTTTCCATCATTCCTGTATTCATGCAACCTGCATCAATTATAAATGATCTCATGTGGGGCTGGGAAGATGGCTCAGTGGTCAAGACTACTGACTGCTCTTCCAGAGGCCCTGAGTTCAATTTCCAGCAACCACATGGTAGTTCACAACCATTTATAATGAGATCTGGTGCCCTCTTCTGGTGTGCAGGCATACATGCAAATACATTAAAACAAATAAAATCTTTAAAAATAAATAGATAATAGATGAATAAATAAGCCTATGCAAGTGCATTGACCTTTAACATCCCCAAACTAGGAGCTAAATAACCCTTTCTTATAAAGCACCTCATATTAGGTGCTTCTTTGTGGTATCAAAAAACTAACTAATAAATGTCTGTAAATTGCCCACTTAAATTGAAGCGCATACTCAGTTTCACAACGTTGGGAATCTATGCAGGCTGCGCCTTAGGAACACCGCAATACCCTGGGCAGTCCTTTTTCTGTGTGTCACCACAGCAATTATTAAATTAGATTAGTGTTCAGCAGAGGCCTACAAGCTTTATCTGTGTCCAACTCTTGATTATTGTCTATTTCTGTAGAGACCTTTTGTTAAGAACGACTTCTTTTTAGTATTATCGGACTGAAAACAAATGAAAGGATGAATAACATTTAAGGGGATATGGCATTCACGTGAAACTCAAATCTCAACATCTATAAATTAAGTGGTGCTGGAATGTGGCCATGCTCACTGATTTCTATATTGCCTATGGCTGCTTTTTTGCTACTGAGCCAGAGCTGAGTACTTGCCAAAGAAGCCTTCTGGTCTGTAAAGCAGAAAATATTTACTATCAAGCCATTTACTGAAAAGTGATCTGCAATAACTCCTGCTCTGATTCATGTTCTTGAAGATTCCTTTTCTGGGGAGATGGTAGAAACAGGAAGGTTAATACATTGTATAACAGCTGCCAGCAAAGAAAAAGGTAAGAAAGACTCCTGCTGGCTTCAGCCTCCTCCTGCCTTTATGTGGGTCTCATTCTGCTGTGACGGCAAACATTAAAATGAAGAATAGCATTGAAGAAAACACATTTTGTCCTGCAGAATGCATTTGTGGGCTTATCTGATAATTTCCTTGGTGTAATTTTATGCAGACATGTGAAGTATTAAAACCTATTGTCTCATTTTTGTTTGTTGAGATGTCACTTTTCACACTGAATTGTTGCATTTAAAACAAAATCTGTTCCATACTCCCACCAAATATATGTGTCTGTGCATGTCAATGCATATTTGCATACATACTCAGACAAATATGTTCATATGTGTATTAAGTCACAGGCATATGAAGGTATGTATTTATTAATATAGCAATGCAAACACATATGTACACCCAACTTTAAAATTTAAAAATGGTCATGACAGTACATTTCATGTATTATGTGTTGATGTTATTTAGTGTAATGTATCTTCAGTTTTTAATATCAATTTTTGTGTTAATATTTAGTGAAGCTTTTTAATGTAGTGACTTATTAAACAAAGAGATGATTTAATTTATTTGTTTGTTTTTAAAGCCAGAGTTGCCTATGGGCTTGGACTTGTGTTCATTCTGTCTCTCCCTCTCAAATGCTGGAATTAAAAGCATGGGTCACCATTCTAGGAAAATAGTTTTAAATATGTTATATCAAGCTTGAAATTGTTTTCATTTTGTGCCTTTGTATTCATACCTGTGTGTATTTGCACATGTGCTTGTGCAGGTATAGATGTATATATCTGCTTGTGGAGGACAGAGGTCAAAACCAGTTTTCTTCCTCAATCACCAAAATACAGTTTTTAAAATTTTATTAAAATAATTTCATACAATTTATTTTGATATTTCCCCTTTCCCAATTATCCCTAGATCCTCCTTACCTCCTTTACGCAATCAAACACATGTTCTATCTCTATTTCTCAAAAACAAAATAAATTAAAATTCAGGAAGACAAAAACAATAAAAATCTAAGCAAACAAACAAAAGGAAATAAAAGAAAAACCATGAAACAGGAAGTAAAAGACAACAACAAAAAACCATGAGAAAACACATGTGGTTCATGTCATGTTTGTCCTGGGGATGGGGCCTACCCTGGCACATGGCTGATATACACTGTCACACTACATTGGAGAAATCTGATTTTCTCTTTCCAATAATTTCTTGGTTAGGAGTGGGATTTTGTCTGCTTCTCACACTCTTTGTTGGGACTTTATCTGGTTTTTGGTTAGGGGTGGGATTTTGTCTGCTTCTCACACTCTTTGTTGGGACTTGATCTGGTTTGAACCTGTGGAGGTCTGTGTATGCTGTGGTAGTCTATGTTCACAGGTGTTTCACTTCTGCAGTGTCTGGATATGACTGATTCCTCGCAGACCACTGCCACTGCTGCCTCTTCCTGTCATTCTGTATTTTCTTTGACATGGATCCATGAGCCCTGAGGTGGGAATAGATGATCAGAACATACCATTTAGGGCTAAGCCCTACACAGTCTCATTCTTTGCACAATTTCCAGATGTGGTTCTCTGTGCTAATTACCATCTACTGCAAAAAGAAGCTTCTCCTTGGCCCATCACCAAGATCAAGAAAACTTAGGAATGTGGATGCTGTGAGGATTCAGGGAAAGAAGAATAATTGTTCATTGATGGTAGGAGGGCAAACTGGTCCAGCCACCATGAAAATCAGTGTGGAGCTTCCTCAGAATTCTGAATTCTGTATCTACCACAGGATCCAGCTATTCCCCTCTTGGGCATATGTCAAGGCCTCCACTTCTTACAACAGAGATATTTAATAATCCATGTTCATCCCTTCTTTATTCATCATGTTCAGACATTGGAACCAGTCTAGATGCCTATCAACTGATGAATGGATAATGACATATATGGTACATATATACAATGAAATGTTACCAGCTGATAAAAAATAAATAAATTACAAAATTTGAAGGTAGGTGGATGGAACTAGTGATAATCATTGTGTGTGAAATAATCAAGACCTCCAAAGATAAATACGGTTTGTTTTATTTTAAATGTCCATGTTAGCTTTTGAAATATATGTGTTTTCATCTGGAGAACCATAGAGGTTAGATAGCTGGTAGGGGACGAGCAGGAAGAAGAGGATATTCCAAAAAAGAAAAAATAGAGTATAGTCTTATAAAAGAGAAAGAAATATTGAATAGGAGGATTAAATGGGAAGGGTGATGGAAAAGCAAGGTAATGGACTGCTAATACAAAATGCCTTTTTTGAAAGCCACATGGGATCTATGTGTCAAGCTTCTCGAAATACCTACTTTTATGAAAAGAATTTAAATGGAGTCACTATATAATGTGAAAGACAATGCCCAACCTAACCTTATTTTTGAGATGAGGTCTGTCTCCGAGCTGTCCACTTTGGCTAGGTTGGATCCTTGCGTCTCTACTTCCCTAGTGATGGACTAAATGTCTGTTCCACTCTACACAACTTTTTATTGGTTCTGGAAATTGAAAATAGTTTTTCATGTTTGTGTGTCAAGCACTTTACTGACTAAGGCATCTCTGTAGCCATAAAATTGCTTTAAAAAGGTTAATGTTCAATAATGTATCATTGACTGGATTGTAGTAGTTGAACTATACATAGCCATACTAATTCACATTGAATATGAATGAAGCATGGAGTTTTAAATTTGCACTCTCTCCAGTTGTGATGGTAAGATTCTATTTAGTGCTATTGTTTTCTATATTTGATCTCAGATGTAATACATTTTTGTAAAATTTCTATTTGCTTGTTTTTTAATATTTTACATACAAGTGTGTAATAAATATTTTATTATTTAATGAGCCTTTAAAATTAGATGCATCTGTGGCCAAGCTTAGCAGCACACACCTGCAATCAGCACTTAGGGAGATAGAGTAAGGTGGATAAATCATTTTAATTAAATAATTAAATGTCATGAGATAAATAGTAGTAACCTATATTTGAAATGTTACCACTTAGCTGTTTTTTATAAAATTATTTTTATTAATTACAGTTTATTCACTTTATATCCCCCCTGTACCTCCCTCCTTCCTTCCCTCCCAATCCCACCCTCCCTCTACCCACCCCTGACCCTCTCCCAGTCCACTGAAAAAGGAGGTCCTCCTCCCCTTCCCTCTGATCCTAGTTTATCAGGTCTTATCATTGTCTTCTTCTGTGGCCTGGTAAGGCTGCTCCCCCCCCCGAGTGGGGGGGAGATCAAAGAGCAGGCTGATCAGTTCATATCAGAGACAGTCCCTGTCCCCATTACTATGGAGGCCGCTCGGATACTGAACTGCCATAGGCTCCCTCTGTGCAGGGGTTCCAGGCCATTTCCATGAGTGGTCGTGGCTGGAGTATCAATCTGAGAAAAGACCCCTGCGCCCAGACTTTTAGGATCTGTCGCTATCCTTGTGGAGCTCCTGTCCTTTCCAAGTCTTACTATCTCCCACTTCTTTCATAAGATTCTCTGCACTCTGCCCAAAGTTTGGCTATGAGTCTCATCATCTGCCTCGATACCCTGCAGGGTAGATCCTTTCAGAGGCCCTCTGTGGTAGGCTCCTGTCCTGTTCCCTGTTTTCTCCTTCCTCCGATTTCCTTCTTCTTTGCCTTTCTGAATGGGGACTGAGCATCTTAGCCAGAGTCCTCCTTCCTGATTAGCTTCCTTAGGTGAACAGATTTTAGTATGTTTATCCTATATTATATGTCTAGCTAGTATCCACTTATGAGTGAGTATATACCCTGTGTGTCTTTCTTCTTCTGGGATAACTCACTCAGGATGCTCTTTTCCAATTCCCACCATTTACCTGTAAATTTCATGATTTCCTTGTTTTTAATCGCTGAGTAATATTCCATTGTCTAGATGTACCACAATTTCTGTATCCATTCCTCAACTGTGGGGCATCTGGGCTGTTTCCAGCTTCTGGATATTACAAATAAGGCTGCTACAAACGTGGTTGAACACTGATACCTTCTTTAAGGCATATACCTGTTCTCTTAAAAATGAATGGATTTTAAGTCAAACATACGTTAGGCTTCGTTGTCTTCCATGTTATCACTGAGCCTTGATTTACTTAGGCACTTATATCCTACATTACATTTATCTCAGTACATCAATATTATAAATATTGTTGGACTTAGGTACATGTCATATAATTTCAAATATGTTTATTTTATCGTATCCATTTAACAGTGCTGCTTTTCAGGTTTGTAAACGTATGTGTATCTTATTGGTTGCTTCTCAGAAAGTTGTTCCAGTTAGCACTGTTACCAGCAATTCATAAATATCTATGTTTGGCTTAGATTCCAACTAATAACAACAAATATAGTTGAAAAGCTCTCTTCTCATTCAGGTTGCTTAAAAGTTAGTATGAAATGAATGTTTTTTGGACTAAGAAATTGATTACCTTAAATAACACCCATCTGGTATTAAGGAATATTCTTTAAGTGTAGTTTTAATCATGGAAAAGTTTGAAGGATTAGAGGATTGGTTCTTATAACTTAATATAATATTTTTATTATTTATTTGAAAAGTTCATGAAATGTAGTTTGAGCGTATTCATTCCCCACTCCTTCCCTAACCTCTATATGCTAACCTCTAAATCCTCTCAACTTCATGTCCTTTGTTCGTTTGTATTGTTTTGTTTTGTTGATGACCCATCAAGTTCAGTTTGTGCTGCCTATGATTCTTGATTTGAAGCCATTCAAAAAAAGTGTAAACAATCTTCCAGGCATCATGCCCATAAGGAAGCCTGACTCCCACTGCACTGGAAGCCATTGCCTTCAAATTAGGGGTTCTGCCATGTCCAGAAATACTATTTTGCTCTGGTCTTTCCCAACCACTAACTCTAAAAATCTTTTCTCTGTTCTTCTGGGATTGTTTCTGAACTGTGTGTGTGTGTGTGTGTGTGTGTGTGTGTGTGTGTGTGTGTGTGTGTATGTGCATGAGACAAGCTCTAAAAATCTTTTCTATCCTGTTCTGAGATTGTTTCTGAACTCTCTCTCTTTCTGTGATTTAATTCTGATTTTTTTGTGAATTACATGCATGTGTTTGTTATATTTTGATAATACCTGCTTCATCATTTTTTCATATTACTCCTGCTAGACTCAGTCCTACATATAGCACTCCCAAATTCATGTCTTCTTTATTACACACAAACACACACACACACACACACACACACACACACACACACAAATTACTGAGGCTGATTAGTGCTGTCCATGTGTGCAAGGAATAACTGAGCTCCTCATATTGAGGTTCCTGAATTACTGTAAGAATTCTAAGGACTGAGCTAATAAAGTTAAAGATCCTTGTAATATATTAGAGAAGCTGGTTATAGAGAAAATCTGTGTAAAGAATATTATAATTAAAATGTGATAGAAGGTTACTATATGGATAAAATTACATGAAAGATAATGAAGTCATTGTCATTTGATATCTGTCAACAAATCTGAGAAACTTTTCATCAGCATGATTGTCACATAATCTCAATCTTCATGGGCATTAAAGTGTTAAACAAGTTCATTTCTGATACCAGCTTTTTTTGTGAGAGTAGACATATTCATTTTTGCTTTAAGAGTGTCGTCTGACTGAGGTAGTCAATAAGGTAGTTTAACAGAAAGTATTTTCTTTTACAATAGAATTGTACACGAATTATCACATTAATTCTAGAGGATACACCTGCATCTTTAAGTAGTGTAAAATGAGATTAAATATAGATTAAATTGCAGGACAAAATATGCTACATATTTAAAATTACTCCAAAATTTTTATTCTAATTTGGAAACTAGAATACATATTTCTGTGCTCAAGAGGCAAATGATGTCTGGTTCCACTTATTCATAATGAAACAAAAAATGTGTGAGTGTGGTAAATGGTAAGATAAAAGTTGCCCAGGTTCCTCCATCACAGAAACAACCATTTGAACAATCATCAGTGCATAAAAAAATAGTATACTAGAGGCTCCAGAAAATGTTCACAGTGCCTAGGAGATACACAGAAATAATGCAAGACACACTGAAGAAGGAAGGAGGAACAATTTAACATTATTTGGATTACCCCTTTCCTAATTTTTTTGTGAAATGTGGGGGTAAATACTTATGTAGGTGAAACGAATAACCACTTCCATTGGCATGACCCCTAGGACCAACCCTGATGTAGTGAATGAAGCTTTGTGCTACTGTGGATTCATTCTTGAGCTCCTCCCCGGTGTCAGACTCGACCTCTTAACCCCAAACTATGAGTTAGCTCAATCCTAGTCTCCAAGTCCAAACTCTAGACCAGCTCCCATGCTCACAGAACTGCAGTTTCTCTTGAGCAAAATTGCAGTATTCAATCTCAGTCTTCATATCATCCAGGTAGTGTGAAATGACGGCTTAGATTCAGCTTCCAGCCTGCCTTTGTGGCTCCAGGCAGCAACTCATTGGGTCTATAAACAGTTTGAAGCTCAGCACAGCTCTAGTGATTCAGGACTGGCGTTAGCTCACCAAGAAACTCGAGAAGCAACTTGCTGACTTGTAGTCACTTGCAGTAGACTGTCCACAATTTGGGATGAGCTACATTACGAATGGCATTCTTTACTAAAGTCGTTGTATAAAGACTAGGAGATGCACTGAGCTTCATGTTTAATTACATGTATGTCACACAAGGCCGTAGGATCAAAAAGGATCGGGAAGCACGACACCATCACAGAACAAAATAAAGCATTGGTAACAATTCTAAATAAATGAATATATGTAAATCACACCAACAAATAAAATGTATTATACCAGTCTTATTTGTTTTGTGAGTCAAGTTTTACTCTATAGCCTAGGCTGGTTTTAAACTTACTATGTAGTCCAAGATGGCCTCAAGTTCTTGATCTTGCTTCAGTTCTCTAATAACTGGGACATTAGGTCCACACCACAATGTCAAATATATTAGTTTTAAAGGAACATACTGAATTATAATAAGATACAAATTTGAAAAACCTGACCAGAATTAGAAAAATAAAAATAAAGTGGAGAAAATTAAAAAAGAAATGGAAACTCTAATAAAGAACCAGGAAAGGGGAGGGAGCTAAGAGGTTAGAGAAAAATGAATACATGAATGTCATAGAGCGCTTTAGAAGCAGACTTGGTCTAGCAGAAAAGTCATATAACTCAGTGACAAGTTATTGAAATTACTCAGACAAAGAAACGAAAAGAATAGCAAATGAATGAAGAAAGCCTAAGTTTAAGGAGAAGATGCTACCCAGCAAAATATATTCATTCCGGGAGTCCTAAAAGAAACAGTCAAAACTGAAGGAGTGATCTTATTTTAAAAATAATGACAAACCGAGACTCATTGCCAAACTTTGGGCAGAGTGCCAGAAACCTTAAGAAAGAAGAGGGAGATAGAAAGACCTGGAGGACTAGCTGCATTGCTTTCTGACAAGGGAGGGAGCTACAGCTGAGATACAAAGTGAATAAACTGTAATTAATAAAAATAAATAAATTTTTAAAAAATAGAAAAAGAAAGACCTGGAGGGGACAGGAACTCCACAACGAGACCAACAGAGCCAAAACCAAAACCAAAACCAAAACCAAAACCAAAACCAAAACCAAAACCAATACCAAAACCAAAACCAAAACCAAAACCAAAACCAAAACCAAAACCAAAACCAAACCAAACCAAAACAAAAAACCATTGGTCCAGGAGGCCCTACAAAGAACAATACTCCAACCAAGGATCATGAATGAAGAGGACATAGATCCCCCTGCTCAGATGTAGCCCATGGTTGCTCAGTTTCCAAGTGGGTTCCCTAGTAAGGGATGTAGGAGCTGACTCTGACATGAACTCAGTGGCTGGCTCTTTGATCACCTCCCCATTGGGGGGGGGGGGATTGCAGCCTTGCCAGATCCACAGAGGTGAACAATGCTGCCAGTCCCGAGGAGACCTGATAAGTTAGGGTCAGATAGAAGGGGAGGAGGTCCTCCCCTACCAGTGGACTAGGGAAAGGGCATAGGGGGAGAAATGGGAGGGTAGATGGGACTAGGAGGAGACAAGGAAGGTGACTACAGCAGGGATAAAAAGTAAATAAATTGTAATTAATTAATTAAAATAATGACGATGCTGGAATGTATCTCAGTTGTTAGAGTGTTGGTTAAGCGTGCACAAAGAACTGCAGTTTGTCCCCAGTACTGCAGAACCATATAAGGGGTCCAAATTCTGAAATCCCAGGAGAATTAGCAGCTCAAGACATCTCCAGCTACATAGAAAGGTCAAAACCTGACTAGTAGACAAGAGCTAGTCTTTTTGGTTTATTTGTTTGTTTTATTTTGTTTTTAAATAATCCGGGGAAACAAGTGAGTGGTCAAACCATAAAGTATAAAGACCCCCCACCTTGCTGTATAAATAAAACAAGAGTCCTTACTGTCATATATAATAATATAATTTATAAAACTGAAAGCTAATTTTGAAACAAAAAAGAAAACGATGATTCATTACATATAATGAAACCCCGTAAAGACTTTAACTGATTTTATAGCCGAAATCTGGCAGAGTAGGAGAAAGTAGAAAGATAAAATCAGTGTCTAAACAAACAACAAAGAATACCCTGCCATTCATGAAAAAATTGTGTATATATATTTATATTATATATATATATAATCAGAGACGTTTCTTTAATGAGAGATGAAGACTGTATTTATCTGTAGGTCTAAAGGCAAATGTTTTTGGATTGATGGATTATTGTTAGGGGTTCTGCTGGCTTTGCAAACTGGTCATTGTAGATTCTCCTCCAGTAACCATGAATGTAGTAACACTGAGTAGCTAGCTAAGTACTGGACGGATTTCCCTCATGTTGAGTGGGTCTCAGGTCCAACAGAAAGACTTTGATTACTGCCAAGGTGTGTGTATCACTGCTGCATCCTTAGGCTTGAACTTTGGAAGCTTGCATGCTGCCTTCTAGTACCATGAAATTTGTGTCCTTTTGAGTTAGGGGCCCTTGAGGCCTGGTGGGGCCTGGTTCTGCAGGGAATGATGCCTTCTGCAACCGGATCTTACCTTCCAACACCGGGGGGGGGGTGGTGGTGGCGGCAGTCAAATGCTACAAAAATAGTTTATATGTTCTGGAAGTTTCTTGGATAGCCCTAGCATATAGCATAATTTTTTGTGTAATTGTCAGCACTTAATACCTTTCATAAATATCACTCAGCTGCACAATTGTGCTTTTCAAAACTCTCATTAATATCACCGAAGCTCTAAACAAAACCCTTAGATTTGAAGTGCAAGAAGTAAAAGACCCTATCATGATTCATTGGATGCATTGCTGACAGTACTGCTAGTCTTTGTTTTGCTGAAATGTGAACTAATACAAGTTTATTTTCAAGTTTAATTTCAAGAGAATCATAGCTTATTAAATATATACTTTTTAAATTTTTATATGTTTAAAGGATAGACTTCATGGATGTTTATTTTATCCTCATCAATTTCCCTCACCAAAAATATTGTAAAAATAATTCTTTTTCTAATTAAATTTTTATTTTTTATATTAATAATTATTTATTTTGTATCCCAGCTGTAGCTCCCTTCCACATTCCCTTCCAATCTCCCCCTCCCTCCCTGCCCCTCTCTAAATCCACTGATAGGGAAAGTCCTCCTCTCCTTCCATCTGATCCTAGCTTATCAGGGATCTTCAGGACTAGGTACAATGTCCTTCTCTGTGACCTAGTAAGGCTGCTCCTCCCTCGGGGTGGAGGAGGTCAAGGAGGCAGCAAAAATAATTTTTAAAAACATCTATTGAGTACTCATTACCTTTGCTTGGCTTGTTTATTTTTTCCTGGAAGAATTAGTAGTTGAATCATAATTGGATTGTTATTTGGTTCATTTCTCTTTATTTGATTACTTTTCCTTCATCTCATTTTCCCCTAAATTGACTTGTTAAGTTGAGCTATCAATTGTTTTGATCTAAAAAAAGATACTATCTTCTCTTTTCATTCTGCTTGATCCTTCTTCACGTCTGACAGTCTAACTTTTTAATGTGTCTGAATAAAAACTACAGTCGTTTTCAAGAAACACATTTAACTGCTTAATATGTCAACTTGAAATTTCTTCATGCTAGCAAATATTTTGAGAATGATTGATGATGATAGCCACTTTATCCCGGAGTGGTTCTTTTATTTAATTGCATATACATTTAAGATGTACTAAAGTATTAAAGATTGCTAAAGTATAACACTCATGAGTCCATTGGCACAGCCATTGTTCACAGTAAAGAAGTTATCATATAATCAAATGGCATTATGGGAAACTGGACGGACTGGGCGAACCTTGTAAATGTTGGGATGCAGTAAACAGAGAAACTGTAAGAGCAGGGTTCTTAAGGATCCTCAAAAGCTTCAGAATCTTTAGAGAAAAAGAAGTTACATGAAGAGGACAATAGGAGTATAGCTGAACTTTTTAACAATGTTATAAATGGGAAACTTTTGTTCGTTTTGACATAGTTTTTTTGTCGTTGTTGTTCTTAGTACAAGGAATCCAACCTAAACTGTCAAAACCTTTCAAACTATTATGTGATAGTGGGGATTTTTTGGTTTTGGTTTGTTGCCCAGTACATGCAGAACCATGCTGATTTGTTCAAATGTTTTGCTCATAACTGAACCTATACAATACATTACTTTGCTTTATTACATGGAAATATTTAGAAAACTTTTATACTGTGGTAGAAATCTCCATGTTCTGACCTTCTCTGACACTGTATTGTGACTAAAGCATTACACAAATTGCTGACAAATAGTTCTATCTAAAGCTGTATTGCTCACTGCCAGTCACTGAAGCATGTTCATTTCCAAGATCTAGGATCCATAGCTCCTGACTCACCTGCTTTAGGAAGCCACTAGTCATCCATTTATGTAGACAATGACCCTTTAAATTTCCTTAGCTATGTGGCTTTATGCCAGTAGATATAATGTATCCTCCACCATAGAACACAGAGAATCGATCGCTTTTCTTTCCATTTTAGAATTTAGAAACTTAGATGCATCTCCCAATGTCCTAAACTGGCTTGCCTGTTTATGTGTACATTAACACCCTAATTTAAGCAGTTATTCTTGTATTGTTTTAAGAAAGAAGCAAGGTAAATTTGTTCATATTAAACTACTTCACATTGCTTCACATAATTCTCATAAAACCCTACAATGTTAAAGCTTGCAATTTTGCTAGAAATAAATCTATTATTTTTAACATAAAATCAAATTTCAGTAAACAATATTTCAATTATTTTATATCATGGCTTCCAATTACAATTTGTTTTCTCAGAAAGCTGCTTGGTTTCTGTAAATATGGAGAATATGAGGATTTTTCTCTAACACTTGCTATTAATTGCTCAACATAAGCTAGCCCTTGTGACTTTGAAGGGTGATACTTAAATCTCTCAATTTTCTTGTGAAAAGAAGTGTAGCTTTAGTATACACTTCATAGAACATGAGAATAACTGTAATTTTCAATTTGGAAAAAACTATGTTACAAAACATCTTTGATTTCATTAATGATACCTCAGTGAGACTTTTTAGTGTCATATGGGTGGTTATTTCGTCACCAATCTTTGAACGTAATTTAATTTGTTCAGAAATTTTATTTTACTCTTCTGAGATCATGGACTTTTTTCTATCTAATATTTTTTTTGGCAATCCTTATATATCAAACAGATTAATTATCACAAAAGGATTACCAATATTCTACTCAAGGCTTAGTTAAAGCGCAGTTCAAAGCTTGACTTTAGTAGCTTATAGAACAGATTTATTTGGGAAACAGGGAAGTCTTTAATTTTCAAAGACACTAACACTAGCCAAATACCAACTCTATTTTCCTAAATGATTTGTTAAAGGAGGAAATGGTCCCTTAAAGAAGTGAGGCATTAACACACAGGTTCACCCTGAAGCATCTTCTGCACAGGGCAGTGAGGGCAGAGCAAACCTTCAAGCATGAAAAAACTAGATTAGATAATGTAGATCCTTAAAGGCAGAAAGAACACTTACAAGCCACTGACAATTTGGAGGAGATACAGCTAACCACAGCAAAACTATCAGAACCTGAACTGAGAGTGATTTGGAGTTGTAATATTTTGTGCACCAAAGAGCACAGCGTATCACTAAGCCAGGTTTGCACCCTCACATAGACTCTTAGTTCAAATGAAAGTTTTAATGTTTTCTAGAGTGTTAAATCTTTTTTCCCACCATTAGCACAGAAGAAAGGCCTGTGGTCCACTGAAACACAGTAAGACATGCAGATTAAAACTTCTTGAAATTTAGGCTGATTCGTGATTACTCCGAATTCATGAATTTTCTCTAACACTTCAGGGGACATATGGTTCTACTGAAAGAAGGACTCCATCACACATATGGTGGGGTGACAGATAAGAGACTTCTGGAATAGGGTGCCAAGATTTGTAGATATATTTGAAAATAAAACTTTTAAAAGTGTGACATAATATTTAAATGTAAAAGTTTAAAAATCTTCAGACTACAGCCTGACAAATGACCACAATGTTAACACACCTCTGAATCATAAGTCAAAATCAAAACCTAAATATTTCCCAATCATCTGTGTAGACATAATTTCCCAAGAGGTAGTCATTGATCTGACTCTTGGCTACATATTAGAACTGTGTGTTTTGTAGTTTTGTACTAATCATGACATGCAGAACAGAGCCTGTGTCTGTGTTCTTTTATAGCATGTTTTTTTCACTTGTGAGATTCATCAGTGTCATATACTTTAGAAATATGTTTATTCCCATTGTTGTCTATTTATTCACAATTCAGAGACACTACTCCAAAATGCATACATATAAAATGATATGATGAAGAACGTATGCTGTTAACAGTAAGCATAGATTCATTTCTAGAAGATATTCCCAACAATTTTTCCAGGTCTTTGTCTCAATTTGCATTCTGGCAACTGGTGCACCATGGTTTAGCTGCTTCATATTCTTGAGAAAAATACATTATTGCCAAACTTCCCATGGAACTCTTTTCCTTCGCTTAATGGGGTTTGTGTCCCATCATGATATTGTGGTATTACATCTCCAATTCATCCAACTAATAAAAATGGCTACTATTTTTTATATGTATTAAATTGAAATGTCTTTCTTTGTGATCTAGCTCATCGGGTTTGTTTTTTGTCTACTATATTATTTAAATCAGTATATGTATACATCCTCATTTAGCCTGCATAGGGAATGTTAGTTATAACACTAATTGTAAATTTTTATTATTCATCCATTGCATTTAAACTCAATTAAACTTGTCATTTTAAGCTGTTTTTAATTAAAATTGGAAATTTTTAAATAAACATAGTCTTTTGATTTACTTATAGTCTTTTTAAAAGGAAAATTCTGCCTACTTCAAGGATTTGAAGATATCATCTATTTTGTCTTCTTCTAAAAACATTATTTTTAAAAGTTTCTACATTAAAAAATTGCCAATTAAAACTAATTGATGAGATGAATTATAAAGAAAAAAAAACATCTGATGAGATAGATCATAAAGAAAGAAATTTCAATTTAATACAGATATAAAATAGTAGCCATTTTTATTAATTGGATGAAATGTGTAACTAAAGCCACAATATCATAATAGGACATAAGTCCCATTATGCAAACTAAAACTGATATTTGTGGATAGTGTGAGTTAGAATTTTAGATTTACTTTCTCACAATCTGGGAGGATATACATAATTTATCCAGTGTCATATTCTGAAAAGTCCATCATTTACCCACTGTACCAGACAGAACTACCTTTGCTGTTATATTCTGATGTCTTCATCATATTCTTCAACCATTGCTATACAGTCTGTTCACATTTTTAAATTCATGATATTATTCATTAATGTCCTCAGCTATGTGCTGGTCTACCCACTCTTTAGGTAGGAAGAATAAAATATTCAACAACAGATAGCTCCTTTTTGAAGCTTAGACATTCATGCATTGTAATAGGAAAGCAATGCAAATGTAAGACACTGCAGAGGAATAATTACTACATAGAAAGAGGACAAGAAATGGCTGCAAGTTGTCAGTGGACTGTGGAGGATGCATTGTAAATCTATAAAGGATCTTCTGAAAGCCTTCCCAGAGGAATGAAATGAGAAAAAAAAAAGATTTAAGCAATGTCAGGGGTCAGCTCTTCATGCTTTTGTGAAGAAAGAGATACAGGGACAATGATTTTATCGAGGCAGCTCTATTTATACGGTAAGGTTCCAAAACCAGCACCTTCAAATACAGGACCCTTTTCTGATTTTGATTGTATTTAGGGACAGCTTCTCTTATAAACATTCTCAAGTTCTTGGGTCATTGTTAGCAAATGGTTGAGGAAAGCTTGGTAGGGACAAAAAGAAAAGCAAAAGCCGTGTCATAAACAAGACCACGATGCAGTCACAAGCTGTGGAGAATTAGGACTGCCTAGAGCTATGGGGATAATGTAAAGGTCTTCCTGAGAGCCTTGGAAGAGTGCTCCCTGGAGATGTTAGGATTCTGACCCATTACTTTTAACCTACCTATCTTGGAATTTTTACATTTTTAATATAATATTTTATTTATTAGAATTTATTCAATTTGTACCCCAGCTGTAGCCTCGCCCACATCTCCTCCCAATCCTGCTCTACTGCCCTGTCTCATCTCCTCCCATACCCCTTCCCCAGTCCACTGATACTGGAGGACTTCCTCCCCATTCCATCTGACCCTAGCCTATCAGGTCTCATCAGGACTGTCTTTCATAGTCATCCTCTGTGGCCTGTTCAGGCTGCTCCTTAGGGTGAGGTGATCAAAGAGCCAGCCACTGATTTCATGTCAGAGACAGCCCCTGTTCCTCTTACTAGGTAGCCCATTTGGAGACTGAGCTGCCAAGGGCTACATCTGTGCAGGGGTTCTAGGTTATCTCCATGAATGGTCCTTAGTTGGGGTGTCAGCCTCAGGAAAGACCCCTACGTCCGTATTTATTGAATCTGTTGTTCTCTTACTGGAGCTCCAGACCCTTCCAGGTTTTTCTATTTCCTCCTTCTTTCATAAGATTCCTGCACTCTGCCCAAAGTTTGGTTATTAGTCTCAGCATCCACTTTAATACCCTGCTAGGTAGAGTCTTTCAGAGGCCTTCTGTTGTAGGCTCCTCTCTAGTTCCTTATTTTCACCTTCTTCTTATGTCTGTTTTGTTTGTTTTTCTGAATGAAGATTGAGCATCTTAACCAGGATCCTCCTCCTTGCTTAGCTTCTTTAGGTGTACAGATTTTAGTCTGATTATCCTATATTATATGGCTAACATATATTTTAGTCTGATTATCCTATCTTATAGGTCTAGTATCCACTTATAAGTGAGTAAATACCATGTGTGTCTTTCTGCTTCTGGGATACCTCACACAGGATGATCTTTTCCAGTTCCCACCATTTGCCTGCAAATTTCATGATTTCCTTGTTTTTAATTGCCGAGTAATATTCCATTGTGTAAATGTACCACAATTTCTGTATCCATTCCTCAGTTGAGGAACATCTGGGTTGTTTCCAGATTCTGGCTATTACGTATAAAGATGCTATGAGCATGGTTGAGCAAATGTCCTCATTGTGTACTTGAGCATCTTTTGGATATATGCCTAGGAGTGGCATAGCTGGATCTTGAGGAAATGCTTTTCTTCATTGTCTGAGAAAGTACCAGATTGATTTCCAGAGTGGTTGTGCAAGTTTACATTCCCACCAGCAATGGAGGAGGGTTCCCCTTTCTCCACATCCTCTCCGCCATCATTTTCATTGAATTCTAGGAAGTCTTTAATTTCTTTCTTTATTTCCTCCCTGACCCAGCTGTCATTGAGTAGTGAGTTGTTCAGTTTCCATATGTGTGAAGGCTTTTTGCTATTTCTGTTGTTGAGGTCCAGCTTTAGTCCATGGTGGTCAGCTAGGATTCAAGGTATTATTTCAGTCTTCTTGTATCTGTTGAGGCTTGCTTTGTGATCATCTATATGGACTATTTTGGAGAAGGTTCCATGTGGTGCTGAGAAGAACATAAATTCTTGTGTGTTTGAGTGAAAGATTCTGTAGATGTCTGTTATGTCCAGTTGATTTATTCCCTGTTACCTCTTTTAATCTACCAAGTATCTTGTACTTTTACAACTTTTTTTTAAAGGAAAGAAGTCCCTATGTAATGCGTGAATAAGAACACAGAGGTTGGTGTTTCTGAGATGAGGAATTAAAAATGGTTGAAGGATGCATGGTTAGAAATGTAATAATGAAATAGGCTGATAGAGGCCTTTGGAAAGCTACCTAGACTGGTTTGATTGCAATAGAGATGGGACGTTTTTTGTGCACCTAGATATTTTTTAGGTTTCCAAGGACTCTGAGAGTTTGACCCATTTCATTGATCTATTTTCAGTCCTTTGGTTCCTCGCATTCTATTAAAGACACCTCATCATTCTGTTTCTGCTTCATTTCTGATCATTGTTTATGAATCTTTGGTTCTTAGACTGTCATATCTGCTGTGGCTTTAAACTTCTTATTCCAAGATTCCTGTCCTGGTTGAAATTTCTCTCTCTCTCTCAAAATCTGTGTTGATATTGAAGTGTCTTATTTTAATCTCAAAAGTTTTCAGAGACATCTCATACATTTTCATGTCTAATATCATAAGTGAACTGATTTACAACAGCATATTTGAGCTCCAGTGCTATTTCACACTTTATAATGAGATCAACCTATTCTTATTTGAAGTATAATACTAGATCCATGCTTTTCCTGCAGCAGTGTGGTACCATCTGGCACATTATTAGTGAAAGACACACTGAGGTTTAATGCAACTTGCATATGACTGGGATACATACAAGTTGTGATCCAAAAGCTAACATTTTACCATGATTAATTTGTCAACTTATTGTGACTCATTAGAATAATAGGAAAATGTTATGTCTTTGCTAAAATGCAAATAATGTTACAATATGAATGACAATTTTTAAAAGAGGAATCAGCAATGCTATAGCTATACCTCACGATGCTTTTGAGAAATGTGTGAAAAGATCAAGGGCAACAGCAAGGCTGTTGTTTTCAGAATTAATTTCTCAGTCATGTAACATTTGAAGATCCTGGGTAAACTCTAAGTTTTCTGTTGCTGTTGCCTTTTGACATATTTTGCTTCTTTTCAGCTTTAAGAAATAATTTCAAAACTGGGGAATGAGTAAAATACTCTTTCCAGTTCAGACTGTTAATTCACCCATTACCCTTTCTGCCTCTGAGTTCTAGCTGTCTGGAAGTTCATTGGCTTTAAATACTGGATTTTCAGCACTTGATTTTTTTCCCATAGGATCCATAAATAATTATGATTTTATAGACTTTCTAGTTTCATTTTGATCAATTTATTTTCAAAGATGAGGTTTGAATGACTACATTTTGACATATTAAAATATATTAAAACAACTTTTTTTCAACAGGTTTTGAAAGCATGGTATTTGATTTTGTTGATGAAAGATAACATTCTTTTTCTGTACACAAATTATTGAAAAATAAGCTTATTGAAATACTCCTTGCTTGTTTATTATCCAAGAATGACATAAAACTTGCTGTAAATGAAAGATGAGTTTATGGAAGTAATTATTGTAACATAATTCAAAGGGGTATTATTGTCAAAACAATAATGTTTGTTCAAGTAACAGGTCACTTCACTTTTTATTCTGTGTAGGAAGTCTTAAAATATATTTATAACTAGAAGAAACAAAGAAATAGATGTAATAATATGAATTTTTGTTACCAAAGTTAACTTGGGATTAATACTGTTAAATAATATATGCTACTAATATATTCTTAAATATTTTCTAGTCAGTTTCCAGAATGGGGAAAAAAAGATACACACTTTGTTTTGGAGACATTTCCTATAATGGCAAGTTTTCCTCTCTTTTTGACAGTCTGTTTTAGATTATCAAGTGTTCCCATCTCTAAGGATTGTTTGCATAAAGCAGATACAGAGAAGAAATTTCTACAAAGACAATATAATATATATAGTAAATAAAATTATGCCGTTTGGGGTAAGAAATCTTCTTCAAGAGCCATATACTGTCTAACAAAAATCCTAATGCCAGGCAACCCACAACTCTTCAAGCAGTTGATTAGATTTCCAGGGATTCTCATGGCAACAAGGACCCTACTGCTGTTGCTTTTAGTTGCCCTAGAGATTGAAGGCAAGTTTTTATTGCTGAAGACATCACATTCTTCCAACACAGAACTTAGAAAAATCAAGCTGGATCTGATTTGCATGTCTCCTTTCTGAGCTCTAATACTGCTAGAAGTTTCTATCGAAGCTTCCAAGAAAGAAAAGCAATCAATTGTACAACCCACATGTAAACTTAAAAACCACAGCTTTGGCCAGCATGCAAGACTGGTGAAACAGTAGCACTTACTTCACTGGGGGAATCAACAGCCACCTAATTAGATGTAAAGTCTTCCCAATAGGGTAGAAGTCATACCTGTTACTATAAGCCTAAGTGCCCACCCATGCCTGATAGAGCAAGATGAGAATCTGCTACTGACACTTTCCTAAACAAGTATAATTTCTAAATGCATTAGGTAATTGTCTTTAGATCCACAGAGAAGTGTGGCTTTCACCTCTCATCAAAGAAGCTTCTTTTTAGTGTGTGGCAGCAGCAGAATGAGACAAGTTATAGAGAGCTACAACTGATAAAATTGAAGAGGACAACTGAGCTGGTCCTCAGTCCTAGTTGCTTCATCTGTAACCCAACACTTACACACCATGGGTGAACATCATGGGAGGGATATCCAGGGCATAAATATGCCGATTGCAAGATAAGGTTTTCAGTATGTGAGAAGAAAACTACACCCATCAATTCTCAGCAATATGACTGCCAAAACCAAGAAAAGAACAATGACAACATTGATTGATACATCAACATTGATGGGGCATATCTCACCAGGCACCATTCCTAGATGAGAAACTATGGTCAACGATGAGAGGAGGTGTGATAGGGCTCACTTATTTTCCTAATTCAAGGGATGTTGAGACAAAAACATCGGAATTTGACACTATACAAAACTCTGGGTATTCTCATTAAAAAAATCTGTACTCTACACAATAATGCCAACTCACCATTTCACAGTTCTAGAACTCTTGCTGCACCACATTTACAAGATTCCAGTTAGCGTATTATGAAAATAATCTCTGTGGTAGTACATACTCTCTTAACTGCTGCTGGTATATTAGGGCCAACTCCCACCCTTCATTCTGGGATCCTTGTCCGGTTTATGTTTACATATGTCTTGTGCATGCTGTTACAATTGCTTCACAGCAATTGTTCATGTGTACAACTCTCCTTCACACACACACACACACACACACACACACACACACAGAGAGAGAGAGAGAGAGAGAGAGAGAGAGAGAGAGAGAGAGAGAAGTTTCCTTGAGAAGTTATGTACTTTTTTTTTTTTTCTCTCTTTGCAGTCTTTATGTCCCTCTTGAGGGAAGATGCCTGAGCCCTTGGTGGGAGTTGTGTGTTCTGTAACTTACTGTTTCCAAGTGGATTTTAATTCTTTTAATGTTGTGATTGGCACTCAACTGTTTCATGATATCTCTATTATTAGTTTTCTATAGGGGTGATTACATACTATTACACACTTAGCACTCTGAGTAACAAAAATCTGTGCATGAGATATCATTGTGTCTCACTAATGAAGAGGTTCCAAGTAAGCAATGGTTTTCTTCCACCCTTGGGCTCTTAGTGGAATCCATTCCTGTGAAGTGACACTGAGCTCTCTGCTTCTTGGTGGCTCTCACCTCAGCGCTACTCTTGACACCTCTCTTGGCTACCTGCATACAGCCTTAAAATGTCAGCAACATATATCAAGGCTGATGTAGCTTTTACACTGCCATCTTTCTCTCTCATGTCTCATGAGATTAGGAGTCCACTGTAGAAACCAAAGAAAACTCTCAGTTTTGAAAGTCTTTTCCTCAATCTCAATTTCAAAGTGTCTTGTTCCAGTTACATGAATTGCATGGATGCCAGGAGTCAGCACAAGTGTGCTTCTGAAGGAGAATTTTTCCAACTACATTGGTCTCAACACTGAGTCACTTAAAATATCAACCAACTCTACTATCAAGTCAGAATTCAAAGTGTCATTACCTGAAAGTCCCCCATCAATTCATCTAAATTAAGCCTAGGTGGACTCTGGTCTACAACTCTCAATTTATGGGCCTGAATGGCTAGAGATGCAGTTCTATTCTTTGGGAAGTAGAGACAGCATTTCAAAGGTTAACATAACATCAATAGCAATTTTAGATATGAATGGGAAAAAATGGAAGGAAAATGGGCTTATGGTCTCACAAATTTCTAAATGACAGTGGGATCAATTCTATTTGGGATTAATGACCAGGAAATGATTTTATGGGCCTAGTAGCTGTGCTCTCTGAACTCTTAGGGCCACGCTCAGAGTCATCCTTGAAATATTTTGGAAGATGTCATGTTTCCATCCCAATCCCACCCTCCTTCCTTTGTCTCCTCCCTGCCCCTTTCCAAGTCTACTGATAGGGAAGGACCTCCTCCCCTTTCATCGGACCCTGGTTTATCAGGTATCTTCAGGTCTGGTTGCAAAGTTCTCCTCTGTGGCCTTAGCAGGGCTGCTCCTCCCTCAGGGGGTGGGGAGGTCAAAGAGCCCGTCATTGAGTTCATGTCAGAAATAGTCCCTGTTCCCCTTACTAGGGTACCCACTTGGATCCTGAGCTACCATGGCCTACATCCAAGCAGAGGTTCTAGGTTATATCCATACATGGTCCTTGGTTGGAGAAACAGTCTCATATAAGACCCCTGTGCCCAGATATATTTGGTCCTTGTGGAGCTCTTATCCTCTCCTGTCATGTTTTAAGCCAAATTCTTATCATCTTTGTTCCTGCTTGTAGAATTTTGGGGTTTTAACATCTTTATTTCTTTCACACTCTATGGTCTTTTCAATCACATTTCAGAGTGCTTCGGGTGACCTAGATATCTTAGGCATGCTGTTGGATTTATTTCTGTTACCTATTGTTGGCTTTTGAGGGATTGGGGAGACCATCTTTTAAACCCTCACAGATAGTTTGCTGTTTATTTGAAGGGATCTATGAGTCAAACTCTCAACTTTTCAGGACTGTTTGTATTACTGCTTACCTAATGATTTGAGTGAAGGGCCAACCCAAGGAGGAAGTTACTAGTTTCTTCAGCTAAAGTAAGTGTATATTAATATTATAATTCGTTTTCTAAAAACATACGTGTTCCCTTAAAATGTATTTAAATGATAAAACCATGAAAATGCTTTCAGTATAATGAATGGTGGCTTCCTAAATAAATTTTCTGTGATTTTTCTTTATACCATTTTTTAAACGATTACATTTTTAGAAGACAAAAAAACAAGAAAAGAAAAAGAAAACCACCATCAGTTGCTATTCTAACTTGAATTGTCTTGTATTCTCCATTGCATAAAAATTTGGAAGTAATCTTATTAAAGACAATTGCACTATTTTTGTGATCAAATTTTTCAAAGCAATGTCACTAATAAGTTGGAATTTTATCAGTAAAATATAACAACATTCATCTATTTACTTAAGTGTTAAAGATAAAAATCGTCAAATAGGTTTCATTTCTCTAGGCTATTGAGACACTGAATATTTTGACAGATCCATGTGACAGTAGTGAAAGGGATGGCTGGGGTAGACAATAAGAGCACTTAAGGAATACAAATAACACAGTCAGATTTTCATTCCCATTTAGAAATGTTTCCTTCCAATAAAATCATTTAATACATGCACCTGTTAAAGATTAAATTATAATATTCAGGCTTCCTTAAATACAAATATTCTTTACCTTACAGGAGACTTAAGAGATAAGAGATTCTTGTTGAAATGCACCTTGAAAAAGGCTCTAATTTTAGTAAAACACTGTCTTTCATAATCAATGACATGAATTTCATGAAAACTGCAATGTTATAATGTCATGTTTACTTTTAAGTTCATTTGGAACTATAGAGAAAGGTCAGGAATTAAGAGCAAGTACCAATATTCTAGACTTCAGTTTATCTCCCAGAACCCACCTTGGGTGTCTCAGCCTATAATTCCAGGTCCAGGAGAGATAAGATCCCTGGCTTTAGGCATTTCATGCACACGTATATGTGTGCACATGCATTGACACACAAATACACAAATAGTTTTTTTTTTTTTTACATATTATACTTTTTGAGACATTTGGGGATTTATCCCATATGTGAAATTATAATATTTTATATAACATAATTATCAGACTATTGACTATATAATCATTATGTAGCTCCATTTACTAGGTTTCTTTAAACTAAAATGTAGCATAGTATTTTTACATCATCACTTCCAAGTTATCAATTAAGTACATGATATAATGTGAATATAAATACAGAGCTGAGACTATGTTGATAGTTAATAAATTATATGAATATATTCTGAATGTAAAAAGAAGAGATAACAATAATATGAAACTGACATGAAAAATAACTTATGGTGGAAGGACACAAAGATTTAACCTTAGGGATATTTAAGGTTGAGGCTCATAACAGAATAGCTACATTAGAAAGGCTGCCTTTCCTGCTGCAGAACACGCTTCTCAGTTCAGAGGGGGTGGCATTGCATCCGACTTCCCCGCTCCACTGCAATCTGCGCCTGACAGGACCATCCATCTGTTTAGCCTGAACAACCCTGCGTTTGCTTATGTGCTTATCCACAGATGTAAGTAGGAGGTTGGCTACAGGTTTTCTGACTTACGCTCGAATCCAAACGAATGTGGCACATTGGGAAGCAGAGCTGCACATGTTCTTCTTTAATTGGGAAATTTCTCCTTTGACTTTCAGAATAGCACAGAAGCAAAGACTGTGCTAAACAGACCTAGATTCTGAGCAGATCTTACTCTGCTTGAAGAAAGCTGGAAGTATAACAAAGGAAGGGCTCTCAAGAAGCAAGGGGTTTCTCTGGAAGGGGTGAGCAGCTGGCATCCTTTGTAAGTTCTCTGAGTAGCCTTGGCAAGAGGTCAAACATCTCGAGAAGCGTCTGCGAGTTCAGTGTGGTCCGCAAATGGCTCTGAATTATCCAAAAGGTTCAGTAATTACAGCCCGGTTCTTTCCGTAAGATGTGACAGACATCTTTTCAACATTTCGCTGACTGTGTTTATATGATAGCTTTGAACATTTGAATTATTTTCATTAAAGGAATGGTGGGTTTTGTTTTGTTTATGATCGGAAGTTGTGGTGGATGAGCATAACTCAAATGTTGTACTTCATTCACCCTCTTAGAATGAATCAAGACAACCACTTAGCTGTGTCGGGCCATGTGCAGTGTTGATAAAGGCGAAACATATCAAACATGTGTCAAGCCTTTCAAAAGTCTGAAACTATGGAGCAGCACTCAGCATGATTTATGATGGTGCATTTTGTGCTTGAAATTATTTTGACTGCTGACGGTAATTGCCTTACAAGAACAATCTAGCCTCCTCCCTTCTCAGAACACTTAGGGTTGAGGCGTATCACTTTGCTGCAGCTTTGTTTGTGCCGCTTTCTTTGAACCTTCTTGGTTTTTAACCATTTAACTAGTCAAAGGTCCAGCTCAAATGCTATGTACTCTATGAATCTGCCCTTCATCCTCCCAGTCAATATGAATGATTAAGCATTCATATTCTTGTTTCAGTTGCACTGTGCTGAGCCTGTCATTTGCTACCATGCTTTAAACTTTGAATTGAGTAGTGATTATATACATGCATTTCCTACAAGATTCTATTAACATTTAAATATCTGTATGGGTATTCCTCAATAACATATAGGAATGAAAACAGAATCTTAATAAGCGCTTACTGGGTGGATTTTTAGGTATTCATAAAACAAATGCAAGTTCCAGTAAAACATTTTATGTATATCTGGAGAGTTTTAAATCTAGTGGCACTTTTAGAATTGTATTATATTTTCTATTTTCTATTCCTTTATAGTTCAGACATATTTCTTAATGAACATGCAGGTGCGACATATAATAGAGTCCCATAAGAAAATCCAAGTGTTAAAACTAGAGTTTGTGAAAAGTGAGTGATACATGTAAAACCTAGGAAGTAAATGAACCATTGGAAATGGGAAAATGTTAGTAGACAGTACTGACGATGTAGATTTTACCTTTCTTGACAGATATTTATACTGGTGGAAGAGGGCAGGGAGTGCAGAGAGAATTCCCTGTTATAGGAAAGGGAGACAGTACTCCCATTCCTATCAGCCTCGCATGGCTCCTGCTTATTTTACATTAAAGAAGAATCCTATTTCAGAAGATGCTGTAATTTCTGTGGTATGCAGGTGCAGATACTATGATGGGCAGTTAATATTTTACTTTGCTGAAATGTGCTTTGCTGTTTCCCAAAGGAAAGACAGATGGGAAGAGAAGATTCAAGACCACACCACACCACACACACACACACACACACACACACACACACACACACAGCACTAAATTAATGTTAAGTATCATGACTGCTTTCTAGAAACAAATATTAAAACCTTGTTTGTTTTAGGTCTAATACTGAAGCTAGTTAAATGAGAAGGTACAAAATTATGATAACCATAAATTCTACTAAACAAGCAACTATAAAAAGCTTCTTTGTAGGTCATCTGACAGGGATGATGAACTACATTGGGATATTTGGAATAGTCCTGGAGGTTCAAAAGGCTGAAGAGTCTTGGGATTTTCACTGACTCAGTTTCATTCTTTATGGAGCTTATCCACTGCATTTCCTGCTGACCACTCCAAAGCCATTTCTCTTGCCTCCACCAGAGTATTTCTTACAGATCTGCAAGTGAAGAGTCAATTATAGATATGTGGACTTTCAACCAGGAGACATCAAGGAACCAAAAGTATTTTACAAAAGATAAATCTCTTACATACATCATTTTGGCTTTAACTACACTGTGTGTGTATGAATGAGTGAGCAAGACAGAGAAAAAGAGAGAGACTACAGGAAGAAAGATAGAACTTTGAGATTATAGCAATGTCTTTATCACAAGCACTGAGTCATTTGTGAATAACTCAAAACTCTTATTAATTTAGGGACTTGTTATAATTTTATCATGTTCATAGCAAAATAAGTACTTACCCTTCTTCTTCGTACCAATGTAGACTCACATGTTTAATTGCTTAAAGAGAATTTAGATTCCTAACTCACATTGAGTATGAAATTCAGCATTTCTGAAGCAGTATTTTCTGTTTTACTTTTAGTTAATGAAGTGGCCTTTGGACTAACTCAAGCATAGAATTGTATGCATTAAATCAGGAACTTATAGTGGTTGTCTATTGCAGAGTTTCATGGGTTAAGACTATCAGGATTTAATGTTAATAACACTATGACTCATTTTTACAATTGTTTTACATTTGTGAAATATTTAGTATTCTATGTATATTTAAGTATTATTCTTCTACTACTAAATTATGTTATCCTTTTGAAATTATCATGAATAAACCAAAAGGAGATTGGTGGAGAAAGGTTTTCAGAACTGTGTATACCAAAGCAATACTCATCATGATCTCAATGACCTCACTGAAGGCATCTCTTACTGATTCTGACATAGATAAGAGTCTCTGTGCCCTATATACTTTCTTTTCACATCTAAAAGTTATTATGGTGATTACACGATTGTATCAAATGAGTTTTAGAGAGTTCATTCACTTCTTTTAATAAATATTTAGGATCCAAAGACAATATGACTTCAGTGACACCTAAAACACACATCATGACAGGAACAGTTCATGTTTGGAACTTAGAGTACTCTAAGATTTATCAGAAACAAACAAATGACAGAGTATTTAGATGTACATGTAACAAGCGATTAGTCAACGTTTGGAAAATACTTGAACAGTTGCCTCAATAGACAAAGAAAGAAAAATGATCTTTTATGAAAGCATTGGTTTTACAGAGCCAGAACAACAGTACACTGCCACATTTTATATAACTGACCAGTTTTTATCAGTACTACTTGGATTACAGAGAAGTAGTATCAAGTATAATTTATAAACTTATCTTTAATTTTAGTAAGTTAATTGTAGTTTAATAGTCTGTCTAATTTTTCAGTCTGAAATCCATCAAATTAGGTCCTCACCATGCATGGTCCTTGGTTGATTGATCAGTTTCTGCAGGGCCTCCTGGGCCCAGAATTTTTTTTTTGGGAGGGGGCCTCTGTTGGTCTCCTTGTGGTGCTCCTGTTCCCTCCAGGTCTTTCTGTCTTCCTCTTTCTCCATAAGATTCCCTACACTCTGCCCAAAGTTTGAACCCCTCTTCAGATGTAGTCCATGGGCAGCTCAGTCTCCATAGGGTTCTCTAGTAAGGGGAGCAGGAACAGTCTTTTTATTAAAATTATTTTATTTACTTTTGTATTTATTTTTATTATTAGTTATTATTATTATTTATTACAATTGATTTACTTTGTATCTCAGCTGTAGCCCCTTCACTCATCTCCTCCCAGTCTTACCCTCCCTCCCTTTCCTCCCTCCATACCCCTTCCCTAGTCTACTGATGGGACATCCTCCTCCTCTTCCTTCTGACCCTAGCCTATCAGGTCTCATCAGGACTGGCTGCATTGTCTTCCTCTGTGGCCTTTAAAGTCTACCCCCTCTTCAGGGGGAGGTGATTAAAGAGCCTACCCCTGAGTCGGTATCAGAGACAGCTCCTGCTCCCCATGCTAGGGAAACCTACATGGAGACTGAGCTGCCATGGTCTACATCTGAGCAGGGGATCTAGGTCCTCTCCATGCATGGTATTTGGTTGGAGTATCAGTCTTTGTAGGCACCCGTGGCCCAAATTTTATTGGTTCTGTTGGTCTCCTTGTGGAGTCACTGTCCCCTACAGGTCTTTCTATCTTCCCCTTCTTCCTTTGATTACCTGATGGGGTGGCCTTACTGGGCCATAGAGGAAGAAGATCCAGGCAGTACTGATGAGACCTGATAGGCTAGGGTCATATAGGACCTCCCCTATCAGTGTTCTGGGGGGGGGGAGGGTTAATTTCCAAGATAAAGATCATTAATATTTTGTATGATCTGTTTGTTACAATTTTAGTTACTTTAAAAAATTTTTGTACACTGTATTTTGATCATATTCTTCCTCCCCCAAATTCTCCCAGATCCTCCCCAACTAATTTCATGTTCTTTCTCTTTAAAATAAACAAAATAAAAAGCCCAAACCATAAAAAAGTTTTTTTCCACATGTATGACTCCACCCACATTTTATTTTATTTTATTTTTATCAGTTACATTTTATTAACTCTGTATCCCAGCCGTGTCCCGAACCCTCATTCCCTCCCAGTCCCTCCCTCCCTCCCTCATCACCACTGTGCCCCTTTCCAAGTCGCATCTGAAAGACTCTAACTAGCAGTGTTTTCAAAGCAAAGACTCATGACCAA
>REGO01000048.1:537916-633423 GCA_010120015.1 Rhombomys opimus
CCTGTGGTAGCTCAGTAACCAATTGGTTTCCCAAAGTGAGGGGAACAAGGACTATTGCTAACAGGAACTCAATGAAGATACCTGATAAAACAGGAAAAGTTTTGAATTGGTCAACTGAGGCCCGCCCTGCAGCATGGTTGATGGACTAAATGTCACTCCATTGGTGAATACTGATTTTTCCTCTCCCAGTTATCAATTTCATGCAGCTTCTTGGTTAAGGGTGGGATGTTGTGCCCACTTCTCCATGCAAACATTTTATATGGCTTGAATTTGTGCACACCTTGTGATAATGTGTTTTTAAACTATTGATTTTATTACTTCAGTGAGTCTCTGAGGACACTGTGTTTGTCAAAAATTTTTTAACGGTAAAACACTGGTAAAAATCTTTAATAAAATTCATTGTTCTGTCTCTTCGGGTCTGTGGAATGTCACCTTTTGTTTCACACGATCTTTGTTTACTTTCTTTGATTTGGAACAGAATCAGCTCTGTAGCCAAGCTAGAGCAGGGTTCACTGTGTACCCCATGCTGTTCTCAAAGTTCCCTCAATCCTCCTGCCCCAGCCTCCTGTGTTACCACATTATGAGTGTGAGGCAGGAACCAAATGTGTTTGTCTGTTTGTTTTGAATAGATTTGAAGAGCTCTCTCTTTCTTGTGGTTAACTTTTTAACACAGTTTACTTTGATTATTTCACTAAGACTATGGTTTTCTGTATTCTGCTTCATTTATATTTATGCTATTTGAACACTAATTATTGAGTTTGCAAACAGCTGTCACATTTTAAAGATCTTTTTGATTATACCATTTTGCGGCTCTAAATTTACTTGCCTGGCTATCATTTGTACTCTCTATGATCTGATAGTGTCATTTGCTTCTACGTGTATATTATGACCTATTGTTAAAATGCTGATTTTATCATTATATTATCTGTGTGCTTGTGTGTAAATTATGTCACTGATTCATTTTACACAGAACTAGCCTAAAGTTTGATTTGCATAGTGCTTATTTGTGTTTACCCAGTCTGCTTTGCAGAATAGAAACGATAGGACAAATTTCATAAAGTTTTTATATGTACTAAAAATGCTAATGGGTAAATGTGAAAATTATAGTGTCTACAAATGGTCATTATTTAAGGATAAACAATTGTGTAGTTCAAATCATCCTATAATTATGTGTTTTGTCATTTTATCTATGAAACACTGAAAACTATTTTTTTAAAAGAAACTATAACTAGAGAACTATAAATTTCTTGTTAGAATTCTATTTTCTTGAGACTGGGTATTAGTTCTGTGCTAAAAGCACTCACTCAGCATGCACAAGGCTGTGGATTTTATTTCCATTAGTACAAGAATTAAAAATATAAATTATTGTCATTTTTGTAGTTGATAATTTCATTTAGTCATGTATACCTTTAAAATTTCTGTAAATTCCTTATTAATATTATCTTTAACTATTATAACATATCTCTTACACATAATAAAAATTTCCCATGAAGCCAAAAATAAAGATATGCATGATGCATGTCCTATTGAGAAAATAAAGTAAACCGTCTTCTTTGAGTCAAATGTCATAGGCTGTGATTTTCTTGGCAAGTAGAGTCTTTGACTAAGTATCCAATCTCTTCCATTTAGTGTGGGAAAAAAAATTCGACTAAGAGCTGAATGGTTTTTCCAATAATGTTTAGTCTTTACTGTAATGGAGCAATATTATTTTCCCATTAGGAAGTAAGTGTATGAGAATAGAAACCACCTGGGAAACATCTAATTAAAGATTTTTCTCTACATTCACTAAAACCATTTCCCTTCTACTGCCTTCTGAAGTCTGAGTTATCATAAAAACATTCTTTCTAGTTTTTAACAGACGGTATGTATATTACATTAATCTTCTCAATTAATGTTTTGGAAGAGAGCTCCTTGGAAATTTAAGAAAAAAATTCTTAGTAGAACACATGAGCAACTGAGCAAAAATTAATTTCCTTTTTTGGTCTGCAGTGTTGACAATTCAACATAGTGGAAGCAGTCATCATCTTATGCATGCTCATCATTTTCCTACCACTATTTCCCAGACTGTACTTCTCCAAGGCCACATTCTCAAACTCTTTTATCTTTACGATCTATTAATAAACAGTTTCCTTCATTTTTCACCTCTCTGCACACTGCTGCCTTCAGTAGAAATGACTGTTCTCCCACACCAGTCTACCACAGGGCTAGCAACCATTCTTGTTCTACTGACATTAAATCAAGTTTTGTTTTCCCTCTATTTAATAAGCACTGTTTATTCAGATTTGTGAAATGCGGCTTTTGTCAATTGTAGCACTTCCTTTCTTGTCGTGTCTAATCTCTCAAATATTATCACCTTCATAGAAGAAGGAAATGAAAGCCTACTAAAATCTTCTTCAGAGCAATTCGTACTATCACCAAAAAAGCAAATGTCATAAAATTCATTTGGAAAACACATACACAACCCAGAAGATCTACTTAATCCTAAGGCCTTCCCCTATTTGTGCTACTACAGCTACTCTGTATATCCACCCTGGGTCTTGGATGTACTTGAATTTATTCAAATTTCCCACCCCAATGTATAGACTTGAAACTATAATTTTTCCAAAGATTTTAAATAATATTATTGTTCAATATGGCTCAAGAAAATCACCATAGTTAATGTGGTGATTTATGACAGTGTGAATTCATACCCATTAACCAACCTCAGGCATTACTAGCTATGGGTCATTCCATAGATTTTTTTTTCCTGCTTCATCTTGCACTCTCTAAATGTTTTCAAGCATTCTCTCTTTCTAAATCTCATGATTCACTCTCCTGTTTCTCTGTTTCGTCAGGGGATGGTCATGGCATGTACAAAGCATTTCCATATTTGTGAGTAAAACTGATGCACTTTTCCAAAGGTGCATGCTTTAGGAAAGACAAACAGAATTTATAAACAGGCTTTAGAGAATATGGTGGCCTTTGAAGGATGCTTTTAGTGGGCAGAGAAACAGCAGGAAGTTAAGTGTGATTGGAACCTAGTTCTTATTCTGCTGTTTGGCAGAACAGCATAGAAGGGACGGCTGGAAAGAAAGCAAACTGAGTGAGTGTGTGTGAAGAGTAGTGACAAATGTTTCCTAATCATAGAAAGCAGAAACATGTCAATGGGATCAGAATACTAGGTGAATAACTTACCGTAAATTAAAAAATTAAGTTAATAGGTATGCTACATAAAATAGACCCTGCTTCAGCACGGGTAACAGAAATGGATCTAAGACATTCTAGGAACTACAGACCTATACAAAATATCTAGTACATCTGCAGCCACTACCATGTGCAGCCTTTATTTTTCTCATAGTTTTCTACAAAATATTTGTATTTTACTGTGATAATTCTCTAATACCCATATTAAATATAAATATTTGCATTTTAACTTGCGTTATTATGTTTATGGAGTACGATGTTCACCAAATGTTCACTATAGTCAATCAAACAGATGTGGGGTACTTGGCTAGTAATTCCTTGTATTGTGACCACTAAAAGTTCAATCTAATATGTATTTTGAAACATGTAATAAATTGTTATGAGTAGTTGCCACTCTATTATGCTATAAAACATTAAACATATTTTTTTTTCATTTCCACCTGTACCATGGTGCCCCTTCATTCCTTTCTTCATTCGTGCCCAGTTTTTATAGACACTGTATGCTCTCGATTTTCATGAGGTTGGTACATTCAATTTTCATATACACATGATAACATGAATAATTTCTCTTTCTACATGTGTCTCCTTTCACATATACCTCTATGTATATGCTGAATATTGCAAAGGTGGGATTTAGCAAGGCATTGTGCACACAGAACATGCTGCCTTTTTCTATTCATTCTTCAGGGGGCATCTCAGCTGATTTCAAACCTTGTTTATCGAATTTCAGATAAATATAAAAGCACAACTATCTTAATTTTTAACTTTAAAATTCTTTCTAAGCAATGTATTTTGATCATATTCTTTCCTCTCACCCAAATTCTCTCTGAGATTATTATCTCCCTATACATATGATTTCATGCTATGTCTCTATCTCTCAAAAAAAGTCAAACGTCAAAACAAACAAACAAAAACCTAATAGGATAATAAACAACAGATCAAAATTAAAAGTATGTATACACATGTCCAAAAAAATCCACCTACTCCATTTTGTGCTGGCCAACTTCTGTATAGCAAGTTTTCTTGAAGTGTTGTTTATATTACCAATGATACCCAACTGGGGTAAACTGATTTTTCCATTCCCAGAAGGTATTGATTGCAAACTGCTACTTCCCTTCTCAGTGCTGGCCTTTTGTCTGGTTTTATCTTGTGTAGTTCTTTGAACTCACTATTATCACCCCTGTTGTGTATGGATATACTGAAGTAGGTACAGGCAGAGAGATCATGAGTATATTTCATTTTTTGGCACCAAATTATTAGTATTTATTTTAAAATGCCATGCACACAACTGATCTTATATGAAAGAGTTTATTCCGGGGAAGGGAATCAGAAGAGAGCTAGGGAGAGAGAGAGAGAGAGAGAGAGAGATGGGGTTAGGGGTGCACTGACAGAAAAAAATAGAGACCATAAAAAAAGAGAGCAAGAGAGAGAGGGAAGAGGCAGGGGTCCATTTATAGTGCCTGCTGCAAGTTGAATCACATTTGCCAGGTGTGTCTGCCCTACACCTGGCTGGCAATATGTGATGACATCATCAGTTACTAGGCAACTGCAAGCATGCTGCCTATGTGCTAACACAAGTTATCTGTAAAAGTAAATGTATGTAGATCCAAAGAAGATCAGTGAGCACTGTGAATGTTTAATGACAGAAACCATGAGGATTTCAGAACAGCAACCCTCAGTTAAAAAAAATAAAATAAAAAAAGAGATGGAGGCGGTGATTCATCACTTATATTATTTGAGGCCATTTGAGCATAGTTATTCATTTAAAAGGTCAGTTAGCAAATTTACTTTGCAAATGGAACAAATTAGGTAGGCTGAGAGGAGATTATATACTTAATGTGAGCCAGGGGTTCCTGCCAGCAGGGCACTGATGAGCCTGAATGGGATTAGCACCTATTTTTTTCCCACCTGTGAAATAGTAGCAGAGCAGGTAAACAAGTAAGGCAGTGTGGCTTGAAACAGGCTTTTATAAATAGTTTTCTAAGGGAGGATGCTTAATTCTCATTCAGAAGGATAAATAGAATACACACTGGAAGCTGTTGAAGAGAGGGAACAGGACAGGACCCTACCATAGATGTCCTCTGAAAGACTACCCAGCAGGGGATCAAAGCAGGCTTTAAGACTCATAGTCAGACTTAGGGGAGGGAGCAGGGAGCTTTATGAAAGAAGGGGTGGGGTAAGGATAGAAGGACACAGAGGGGACAAGAACTCCACAAGGAAACCAACAAAGCCAACAAATTTGGGTCCATCCGGGTGGGTCTACAGAGACTGATGCATCAACCAAGTATCATGCATGGAGACCCCCTGCTCAAATGTAGCCTATAGGCAGCTCAGTTGCCATGTGGGCTACATAGTAAGGGGAGCAGGAGCTGTTTCTCACATGGACTCTGCCGCCTGCTCTTTGATTAATTTCCCCTGGTCAGAAGAACTTGACAGGCCACAGAGAAAGAGGATGCAGAAAGCCCTGGTGAGACTCAATAGGGTAGGGTCAGGTGGTAGGGCAGGAGGGCTCTTCCTTTCTGAGAACTAGGGAAGAGGGGTAGGAGAGAAGGGGAAGGAGGGTGGAACTGGGAGGGGACAAAGAAGGGATGTAAAGTGAATAAATTATACAAAAGGAAAAAAATCTTAATTATTTCTCCTCTTCTTAGAGTTGTTTCTAAAGCCTAAACTATGATGTAGGAATTTCTTTGAAATACGTTTCTCAAAGCATCTTTTAAATTATATTTTATTTGTAATGAAAATAACTGATTACATAAAAGACTTACAATCAGGTCTAGTTGATGCAGGCTGCGGGCTTGATGGGAGCACCTGTGCTAGCTGCTTTGGTTCTGTCTTGGATGTAAAGAAGCACCTGTGTCTGGCACACACACGCACACACACACACACACACACACACACACACCCCACACACGGGTGTGTGTGCAGGAGACAAAGTTAAGTAGGTTACAGAGAAAATTTCTTTAGGTTCACATTTAAAACTTTTGGGAGAGCAAATAGATACAGGAGGTTTGGATCAAAGAAGAGACTTGAACACTGGGAACCTCCATTTACCCAATTGCTGACAATAATTAGAAAGGTTTTACTTTGGACCTCTCATCTAAGGAATATTGAGGCCGAGTTTGGTTTCAGATGCGTGTAAGCTTAGAGGCCCCTACAGCAGGCGCTAAATGCAGAAATCTGAAAACTCCAGAAGACATCCCAGAAGAGAATGTGGAGGGACAGGCAAATGGACTGTTCTCATGGTTAGAGTGGAGTCAGTGACCCCTCAGGGAGGGTCATTTTTTTTGAAATTATAATATAAATGTATCATTTCCCCCTTTACTTTCCACCCTCCAAATCCTATTATACACTCTTCTTTCCTCCCTTCTAAATTCATAGAATCTATTTTCATTAATTGTAACATATATACATATACAGACACTTTTGATAGTAAAAGGTTTTTACTTTGGAGGACATACACAGTCATAGAATGACTGGATAATCCTGTGTGTGTGTGTGTGTGTGTGTGTGTGAGTGTGTGTGTGTGTGTGTGTGTGTGTGTGTGTGTTTGTTCTGTATATGGTTTTCTATAATTGTTCTGGCATCTCATCAACAGTGTAAAATTTCCCTCCATCTGCATGCTTCACTTTATTAGAAATTGTAGACTTAAAATTTTCATTAATTAAAATTAATTCACTTTGTATCCCCTGTAGCACCCTCCCTTTGCCCCTCCCAATCCCACCTTCCCTCTCCCTTCTCCATTCATGCCCCTTCCCCAGTCCACTGATAGGGGAAGTCTTCCTCTCCTTCCTTCTGATCCTAGTCTATCAGGTCTCATCAGGAGTGGCTACATTGTCTTCCTTGTGGCCTGGTAAGGCTGCTCCCACCTCAGGGGGAGGTGATCAAAGAGCAGGCAAATCAGTTCATGTCAGAGACAGTCCCTGTTCCCATTACTATGGAATCTACTTGGACACTGAACTGCCATGGGCTATATCTGTGCAGGGGTTCTAGATTCTCTGCATGAATGGTCCTTGGTTGGAGTATCAGTCTCAGAAAAGAACCCTGTGCCCAGAATTTTTGGAAAAGGTCATCCTCAGTAAGGTATCCCAGAAGCAGAAAGACATATAGGTATATACTCACTCATAAGTGGTTATTAGACATATAACATAGGAAAAACCTACTAAAATCTGTATACCCAAAGAAGCTAATCAAGAGGGAGGACCCTGGGTAAGATGCTCAATCCCCATTCATAAAGGCAAAGAGGATGGACATCAGAAGAGGGAGAAAACAGGGAACAGGACAGGATCCTACCACAGAGGACCTCTGAGAGACTCTACCCTGCAGGGTATCAAAGCAGAGGCTGAGACTTAGGGCCAAACTTGGGGCAGAGTGCAGGGAATCTTATGAAAGAAGTGGGGATAGTAAGACCTGGAGAGCACAGGAGCTCCACAAGGAGAGCAACAGAACCAAAAATTCTGGGCCATGGGGTCTTTTCCAAGACTGAAATTGTTGACTTTTTGTAACAGTCATTCAAAACTGGGTGATATGAGAGTTGTGATTTTTTTTTTTCAGCTCAAGAGGAATTATCAGCAAAAACTGAAGCAGCCCGAGTTTATGAGTTTATTCCACAGCTCCTTTTTATAGCCAAAGCAAAACAAGGCTCACCAATATAAGGAAGAGGTGCATGAGCAGTCACATATGTTTTCTCAGGCCACCTTTCTGGATAGCAGAAATGGTCCAAGGTCACACAAATGAATTAAAGAAGCTTGGCAAGACATCCTGCTTATCTCTGTCTCAAGTGAAGGCCAGGGTGAAAACACGTTTTTTTGCAGAATACTCAATAACAAAGCAGCTTGCCAAACAGAGAGCTTGCGATTCTAATTCTCATTTCCCATTTACTTGACTAATGAACTTCCTCTTTTCAGGTGTGATATTCAGTCATTTGTAAATATTCTTTGGGGATATCCATAGACGTTCAAGTAACTGGGAGATGGTTTAGTGGATAATGCCCTTGAGATGTAATTACAGGTTCTGACTTCAGATTCCCAGAAACCCCGGAAGAGCCAAGCACAACAGCCCACACGCCTGTAATCTTGTACTCCTCCTGCTCAGTGGGGAGTAGACGGAGCTGAATCCAGAACCTTGCACTCTAGCTCGTCTCATGTCTGCAGCAGCGACCCATATAGAAGAATGTGGCTGCCACCTGGGGTTTTCCTCTACATGTGCACTGCGAAAGCCATGCCCACATGCACAGAGATGAACATTTAAAAAACAAGAAAACCAAAAAAGCACTTAGATCAACCTATAAATGATTATTTTGCTGTTATTTGCATTTCTTATATATTCAGTATACTGATCTTCTGTAGAACAAACACTTTTATACATTTTCCTTAGTTCTATAGGTTGTACCATAATTGCTTATTGCCTGTTTTCTTTCTAGAGACCTTTTAATTTGTGGTAATCCTACTGACCAATTTTTATGTTATTATTTTTAGTTTTTGATGATATTTTAAATATACCTTTGTCCATGCAAATTCCTTTAATAATTTTCTTGAATTTTCATATAGTAATTTTAGATATTCCATTTATGTCTTTTACTCACTTCTAGTTGACTTTTATATAAAATCAGGCATAGAAATGCAGTTTCACTTCATATGTAGAGCACCTCATTATTGCGCATAAGCTTTTTAGACCTTGCTCCCTCACTGTCTAGCAGATAGACCATGAAGAGTGTAACTATGGTATCAGTAGTAGGAACTAAATAACTAAATGACATTAACTTCTAGTTAGCAGCGCTGAATTTGCTGCAGCTATTACTGAATGTCCGATCTGCTAGAAGCACTGAATTTTATGGGGAAATCAATTTACTACATGTTAGGAGGAATTGAGAACTATTTATTTTTCTTGTTGGAAGACATACTCTGGATTATCTAAGTGCCATTTTTACATGGAATGCTTTTGCTAAAAGAAGAGTCCACGAGCTTACAAAATGTTCTGTCTACCATGATGGTGTTCCAACCAGCACTATTTCTGAGCAAGAAATTAACTCTATAGCTAAAGAGTGGAACAATGGGATCATTTTAATAGAAGCTCCTGATTTACTATGTTAGACTCTGTCATGGAGTGTCTGGATGGATGCTTAGATGGTCTTTTGAAGGCTTACAGTACCAGTTGGATGACAAGTTTTAGTGCTGGTGCAAGGTTTCAAAGAGAATCAGCAAGCAATACATGGTTCTTTTTCCCCAAAGTCAGAAGTCTTAACTTAATAAGTCAAATAGCAGCCATAGCAATGGTACCATTTACAAAGGACACTTAGTTTACAACTTGAGTGTTCTGATGACCTAGAGGTCTTTGTTTCAAAGAAAAGAATGCACTCAAAAGAAGACACATCAGTAATTTCCTTGAAGTAAAAGTATATGTTGTTTCCTGTTTTCTTCTTCTTCTGATGTCCGTCCTCTTTGCCGTTTGGGATGGGGACTGAGCATTTTGGCCAGAGTCCTCCCTCTTGATTAGTTTCTTTAGGTGTACAGATTTTAGTTGATTTATCCTATATTATATGTCTATATGAGTGAGTATATACCCTGTGTGTTTTTCTGCTTCTGGGATAGCTCACTCAGGATGATTTTTTCCAGTTCCCACCATTTCATGATTTCCTTGTTTTTTATTGCTAATACTCCATTTTGTAGATGTACCACAATTTGTATCCATTCTTCACTTGAGGAGCATCTGGGTTGTTTCCAGCTCCTGACTATTACAAATACAGCTGCTATACACATCATTGAGCTAATGTCCTTATTGTGTACTTTAGGCTCTTTTGGATATATGCCTAGGAGTGGTATAGCTGGATCTTGAGGAAACGCTATTCTAGTTGTCTGTTAGGAACCTGCCACAGAGGGACTCTGAAAGGCTCTGCCCTGCAGACTATCAAAGCAGATGCTGAGACTTATGGCCAACTGTTGGGCAGAGTGCATGGAATCTTATGAAAGAAGTAGGAAATAGTAAGATCTGGAGAAGACAGGAGCTCCACAAGGAGAGCAACAGAACCAAAATATCTGAGCACAGGGGTCTTTCCTGAGACTCATACTCCACCCAATTACCACGTATGGAGATAACCTAAGACCCCTGCACAGATGTAGCCCATGGCAGTTCAGTGTCCAAGTTGGTTCCATAGTAATGGGAAGAGGGACTGTCTCTGACATAATCTGATTGGCCTGCTCTTTGATCACCTCCCCATGAGGTGGGAGCAGCATTACCAGGCCACAGAGGAAGATAATGCAGTCAGTCCTAATGAGACCTGATAGGCTAGGATCAGAAGGAAGGAGAGGAAGACCTCCACTATCAGTGGACTTGGGGAGGGGCATGTATGGAAAAGCGGGCAGAAAGCTGGGATTGGGAGAGGAAGAGGAAGGAGTTTATGGGGGATACAAAGTGAATAAAGTATAATTAATAAAAACTAAAATAAAAAAGTATATGTTGTCAGTCACTTTAGGCTTCTTATGCTTCTGATTCAGCAAAATATTGTGACAATGATTGACCTGAACTATCTAGAGACAAAACTAAACTGCTAATCCCAAGCGGATATAAAGGAGGATGTGGCTGAAGTATGGGAAATTCCTTAGCATATTACTCCTACAGTATCACAGTGTCTTATGATTAAAGCTGGTGGAAAACTACAAATACTAACCCAGGCAGTCTCTAAATGGCCTGGGCCACCAGTAATAAAGGTTTGCGCATTCTGCTAGGGAGAAACTATGACTGTTCAGGGAACTTACAGAGGGCAAGTGCATTACAGAATAGTAATAAATAAGGGTAATTATAAAGAAGAATTATGATCATAAGCCCAGATACAGAATGAAGACATTAAATGAAGTTTGTAAATGTTTGTTAAAAACCTTTCAGACCAAAGCAAGTTCAGGAGGAAAGAGTTTATAAGAGTTTATGGATTATAATCCCAGCTCACAATCTATCATTGAGGGTAGTTTGGGATGGAACTCCATGAAGAAACATGGGGTCCGGAATTGTTGAAAAACAATGCTTTCTGGCTCATTCATAAGCTTATGCTCCATTAGATTTCTTGTATACCTCAGACCCACATACTTAAGAATGGTACAGCCTGCAGTAGACTGGGCTTCTTATATCAAGTAAAAAGGAAGACAGTTTTTACAGATATTCCCAAAGGCTTATCTGGTTTAGACCATTCCTCCGACACTGCTTTAGGCTATGTCAAGTTGATAAATAAAAGCACCTAGGACAGATGTATTAAATTTTTTGGTTTATTATATTATTATCTTAATGAATTTACTAGAATACTCTCCCAAAAGTCAAAAGAAAATATGTGTTAAATGCCCAATTTATTACATATCTGTGCATTTACATGTATTATATTCTGTTATATTTATATAACAAATGCCTTGGTTGTTTTCTCTTATTCCTCATCCTTACTCGGAGCGCATGTATATATAATATGTGCTTTTATATAAATATATGTACATTTGCAAAATCCATATTACACACACATCTTCCCATTGCTATGGTATATGTATGATATACCATATATATATATATATACATATACATATATATATATATATATATATGAAGGTGTGAGCATGTATGTGTGAGCCTATTTATAAAAATGTGCTATTCTATTTCCCTACAATATTTTAATGAGTCTATGGTAGGAATTTTGACAACAAAGCTATATCTACACCTTCTCTGCTAAAGTTCTCAAACCTAGTTTTTATTTAGGAATTTTTTCTCATTTAAAAAGAGTAATTTCCTACTTTTCCTGCACTTTTTGTTGATCAATATATAAAACTGATAGGTACAAAATGTTATACAGAAATTTTTGAGGGACCAGCGAAGTACAAGGTGCTCCAGCTACCCCCCTGTGCAATAGGAATAGCCACCTTACTCTAGGGTTCACAGATGATACACTAGGTAAAAGTTAGTCTCTGCCATCCTCACAAAGATATTCTATTCCGATCAAAGCCACTATCGCGATGGGCAGTTCTATTTTATCTTCTACTTATGTTGGCATCTGAGAAAAAGGCATGCAGTATTTGCTATTTGCTCTGATTGTTTTGAATAAAATCAGGCTTTCACTGGTTAAAGGGTTAGGAAGCATCAGTGCAGGCTTCAGCGATTTTACTCAAGTATCAACTTTCTATATCGTTCTCCATTTAGCCCTTGATGGGCAGTAACACCCTGTGTTTAGTTCTGTATTGATTCTTCTGTGCAAGAAATGAAGCCTTGACTCTTAAGGAGTAAAGGGGGAGGATGGAATCAAATGAGACAGAGAATGAGAAGGCTTTCATCTGGTGAATTAAGATAAGATGAAGTTCAATTTTCTTATCTTGAAAGGTACCCTCCACAAAAAAACGTTCTGACAGTAAGTTTCAGTTTAACAAAGTGCAAAAATCAATATCACATCTAAGTTTTAAAATTGGACAGCATGATAAATTTGAGTCTTTTTCTTGTTGTTAATGTAATAAAGATTTCCCTTGTTTCTATAATTATTTTATACAAATGGTATCTTCCTCTTTTAAGTGTACTTAATATACTTTTTACATTGTTTAACGCAAACTATCCAAATTAAAAATATATCATGGAAATCTTTTGAAATGTTTTAAAATATCTAAAATCTATTGATTTCAGACCAGTTGCAAGTTATAAATGGGCAATAAGTATGAAAATAGTGTTGAACATTTTTTTGTTAAACTTGTAACTTCTCTGTTTTTGATGTTGATCTACTTTAAAAAAAATAATTCACCAACTATTAGTTGAGTGTCTTCTGTATGCTGTGCACTGGCCTAAGGAAAATATGGAATACATATATACACAATTACATATTGAATAGTTCATTTTTTGTTTTCATTTAGGTGTTCTCCTTGTAAGCCTGATATTAATTTTATTTTAGTGAACATTTACAGGTTCTCCTTGTTTCATCACAAGATTGTATATTCCCTCAAAAAAATTATAAGGTATTTTATTTTTCTAATTTGGCAAAACTTAAAGTTGTCATATTTTGGTTTCACATTCCATATCTTTGATATCTAATAATATGGTGTTTCTTTTCTTGCTATTTGTCAGCCATATATTTTGTTCATGTATTTTATTTATACTAAATTTATTTATATATATATCTTTTTCATATCTGTTACAAGCTTTTTATCAAATATGTAAATTACAATGTTTAAAGTTTTCTCGCCATTTAATTTTTCTGAAGAATAAATGTTTTACTAAGTAAATTTGATACCATCAAAATTATTATTAAATTTTACTCTTAACTGAACACCCACTCATTTGAGTATGCTTGTCTATTGAGTATGTTTATATATCTATTATATATTATAGTGAAACTTATACTATAGAGTGATGAATATTACTTTCCTCAAAATTACTTTTAGAAATTGTTTTACTTACTTTTTAATAATTTTAGACATGCTTTTTGCATCTATATCTATTCTACCCCTCTCTGTCTTCTAACCCCTTCCTCCCTGACCCTAATTTGTGACCCCTTCTTTATTACTATTTACACAGGAAGACATAATCTGCTGATTCTGTTCAGCTTTTCTCATATGTGCATGTATCCAGCACTGATCACTTGAGATTAGATAATTTACATGGGAGTCATCTCAGTAGTCCACCGATCTCTCCCTTTCTCTCAGAAGTCATCGACCTCACTGACCTTACTGACCTCATTGCCTCTTGTAGCCTTTTAACTTAAGGGTAAAATCATGTGGAATTTCTCCTATCTGTTTGGTGTATCAACTGGTGTTATCATTATGCTAGTCTTGTACTGGCATCCATATTCTTGTGGGTTGACGAATTCATTTTACCTTTTATGTGTAGGCGATATATTCCATCGCCATGTGTCCTGTGCCTCCAATTCTTACAATATTTCTTCCTCCTCTTCTCCAATTTTCTATGAACCTTAGCTTGATGATACATCAGTTGGGATTGAGCATCACACAATCTCTTTTTATCTGTATTTTAATCAGTTTATGTCTGCAATAGGCTCCATCTGTTGCAAAAAAAATTCTTTGATAAGAGGAGAGACATATTTGTATGTGCCTATTCAGATAGAGACATAGGCAACGGAAATTACATTGGTTTCAGATAAATACATAGAAAACAGAAATTACAGTGGTTTGAGGGAGTGGAAATAACAGGTTCTCTTCTTGGATCTTTGATCTCTCTCCTTTGGTTGAACTTACATGGTAAAAGGAAATTGTTTCTTATAATTTCTTTAACTTTCACATGTATTGCCACACACACAATAAGTAAGTAAGCAAATAAATAGTCAAATAAGGACTTCAACTCTATTCCCAGAACTCATGGCCCAAACACATGGTAACACATTGCTAGTGGAGGGGAAAAAGACAGGGATGATAGGAGCACACCGGACAGCCTGTCTGGTATTCCTGGTAAGTAATAGGCCAATGAAAAAATCTTTCTCTGTAGAGAGATGGTACTGAGGAACACCAAAGGTCTCCTTTAGCCTTCACCTGCTCATACCTACACAAGTCAGTACATGTTCAAGCACGTGTGCACCCACACATTCACGTACAGACACTGGACTTACAAACAGAAATGCCATATAACCCAAGCATATGATTCCTGGATGTATGCCCAAAGGGCTTAATGAATACCGCAGAGAAGCAAGCATATCAACACTTGTAATAGGATTATTTGTATTAGTTATAAAATCATCTTAGGTATCCATTGACAAATGGAGAAAATGTGTTATCTGCATATGCATATATAGATTAATGATAGAATTTTATTTGATCATCAAAACTAAAGAAAATTTGCCAGGTGTGTCGGTGTGTGCCTCTGATTACAGCATTTCATACAGAGGCAGGTGGGTTGAACCTGGGAGTACAAAATTAGCCTGGGCTATAAATGAGTTCCTAACTCAAAACAAAACAAAACCCCACAAAAACAAAGAAACAAACAAACAGATGTGTTTGGGGGAGAGAGAGAAGCTTTCTCATTTATAACATGGTAAGAAATAGAGCTGTCTGGTGTTCATTATAGAAGCAAACGAAAAACAATTCTAGATTCTCTCTAATTTCTGAACTTTAATTACATTTAACTTTGTGAAAGCATACATAAAGCTAAAATCAGAGGGTTTCTGGATGACAAAAGATGATTAGCTGGAGAAAAAATAGAGAAAAGAGAAGAATGGGAGAGTTACGGTTAATATAATCAAAGTATATAACTGAAACTTTTATTTAACCAATATCTGTATATTATTTTTTAAAATAAAAGAAAGAATACTAAACAAAATATTATTCTAAACTCTTGAACTTCAACACGGACAATAGCAAGCCACCATTTATTTAAAGATAGAACTGCCATCATCAGTTTTATTTCCCTTAAACTTTCTTTCCTACATCTGTGGGTAATATGCATACTTGTGATGATTGTCCTGTTACCTGCTGGTTAGTTCTGAGAAATCCTTAACATTGCTGGAGCTGCTTTATACAGCACTTACACATATCCTGAAAAATATTGTAGCTGAGCAAATATTCTGTAATCCAATGTGTACTTTATTCACTCATCCAACAAACATGCACCAAGGGCCAACACTTGGTAGATACTGTTTTAAGACACCTTGGTGACTGGAGAAAGGGGGGGGACATAAGTAAGAGCAAAATATGGTGTATTACATATTACATATAAAAAACGTAATAAAAGGCTGGCAGATGTACTGATATGACACACTGAGATTGAAATTGATTAAAATATAATTTTAGCCATAGCTTGGTTTTCTCAATTGTTTTTAAGACAGGGTCTCATTTTATACCTCCTGCTGACCTTAAGTTTGCCTTGTAGACTTGGCTGGCCTTTTAGTAACAGTCCTTCTGTCTCAATTCCCAAGTGTAGACATTATAGTTTTGGGCCTCTGTGCTCAGCTACATGAACCTTATTGTTACCTAAAATTAAATCAATGTATTATTAAGTTGTTTCCCAAGTTGTTTAGTCAGTGGACTACATATTTTAGGAATAATTTCAAATTTTATTTTAATCACTTAGTTTATATTAGTATTTCCACATGATGTCTTCTGTATTTCAGATATTAATTTTTAACTTTAATATTTTATATTCATTAGTTTATTCACTTTGTATCCCAGCTGTAGCCCCCTCCCTCATTCTCTCCCAGTCCCACCCTCCCTCCCTCATCTCCTTCTATGACCCTCTTCAAGTCCTCAGATACTGGAGGTCCTCCTACCCTTCCCTCTGAACCTAGCCTATTAGGTCTCATCAGGAGTGGCTACGTTGTCTATCTCTGTGGCTTGGTAGGGCTGCTCCCCTCTTAAAGGGAGATAATCAAAGAGCCAGCTACTAAGTTCATGTCAGAGACAGTCCCTGTTCCCCTTACTAGGAAACCCACTTGGAGACTGAGCTGCCATGGGGTACATCTGTGCAGGGGTTCTAGGTTAACTCCATGAATGGTCCATGTTTGTAGTATCAATCTCAGAAAAGACCCCTGTGCCCAGATTTTTTGTTCTGTTGCTCTCCTTGTGGAGCTCCTGTTCCCTCCAGGTCTTTCTACCTACCCCTTCTTTCATAAGATTCCCTGCACTCTGCCCAAAATTTGGCTATACATCTCAGCATATGTTTTGATACCCTGCTGGATAGATTCTTCCAGAGGCCCTCTGGTAAGCTCCTGTCCTATTTCCTGTTTTCTCCCACTTCCCACTTTGCATTCTGAGTAAGGGTTGATCATCTTACACAGGGTCCTTCTTGCTTAGCGTCTTTAGGTGTACAGATTTTAGTATGTTTATCCTATATTATATGTCTAATATCCACTTATGAGTGATTATATACCATGTGTGTCTTTTTGATTCTGGGATACCTCACTCAAGATGATCTTTCCCACCATTTGCCTGCAAATTTCATGATTTCCTTGCTTTTAATTGCAGAGTAGTATTCCATTGTGTAAATGTACCACAATTTCTGTATCCATTCCTCTGTTGAGGGGCATCTGGGTTGTTTCCAGGATCTGGCTATTATGAATAAATCTGCTATGAACATGGTTGGGCAAATATCCTTATTGTGTACTTGAGCATCTTTTGGATATATGCCCAGTAAAGGTATAGCTCGATCTTGAGGAAGCACTATTCCTAATTGTCTGAGACAGCACCAGCTTGATTTCAGAAGTGGTCGTACAAGTTCACACTCCCACCAGCAGTGGAGGAGGGTTCTTGTTCCACATCCTCTCCAGCATGTATGGTCACTTGCGATTTTGATCTTAGCCATCCTGGTAGATGTAAGTTCAAATTTCAGAATTGTTTTGATTTGCATTTCCCTGATGACTAAGAATGTTGAGCAGTTCTTAAGTGTTTCTCTGCCATTTGATACCCCTCTATAGAGAATTCTCTGTTTAGCTCTGTACCCCATTTTTTAATTGGATTACTTGATTTGTTGCTTTTTTATATATTCTTATATATATGAGAATAATTTTTATGTAATTTTTATATATTGTTGTTTTTTATATATTCTGGATATTAGCCCTCTGTCAGATATAAGATTGGTGAATATCCTTTCTCAGTCTGTAGGCTGACATTGTTTTGTTATGACACTGTCCTTTGCTTTACAGAAGCTTTTCAGTTTCATGAGGTCCCATTTATTGATTGTTAATCTTAGAGCCTGTGCTATTGGTGTTCTGTTCACAAAGTTGTCTCCTGTGCCAATGAGTTCAAGGCTCTTTCCCATTTTTTTCTTCTAAGAGATTTAGTGTACATAGTGAAAGTGGCCATCCTACCAAAAGTAATCTACAAATTCAATGCAATTTCCATCAAAATACCAACACAATTCTTACAGACCTTGAAAGAACAATTCTCAACTTCCTGTGGAAAACAAAAAACAAACAAACAAAAAACAGAATTGCCAAAACAGACCTGTACAACAACAGATCGTCTGGAGGTATCTCCATCCCTAATGTCAAGCTGTACTATAGAGCAATAGTATTAAAAACTGCATGGTACTGGCATAGAAACTGAATGGTAGATCAAAAGAATCAATTAGAAGACCCAAAAATAAACCCATATATCTACATTTCGTGATTTTTAACGAAGAAACCAAAACCATACAGTGGAAAAGAGACAGCATCTTCAACAAATGGTGCTGATCTAACTGGATGTTTGCATGTAGAGAAATGCAAATAGATCCATATTTATCACCCTGCACAAAACTAAAGTCCAAGTGGATCAATGATCTCAATATGAAACTAGACACATTCAGATATTTATTTAGAAACTTTAATATTTTATTTTCAGAGGTTTATGTGCACCAACCTTTTTTTAAAATATTTTAACCTTATTATTCTGAAACTAAAACTCAAAACCTCATAACTCTACATTTTCTGTCTCTTTGACAAAGCAACTGTTCTGCAAAGAAGGTATTGATTTTCAAAATCTACAATAAAATGTTAATTTTCTACCAAATATCTTTAGTTCTTGGAAGTTATCAAACACCAGCAAGGTTGTGGATAAATGCCTCCTTTATTGCTCACTGGAATGTAGAACTAGAAGATTTGTGGGCAATAACCATTCCAAAATTTATTTTACCTAAAGTTCCTCAAACAATGTATCATGTAGTATGCCTTTATAAATAAAATATTTCATTTCAAATATCATAATGATATATTTTAGCATCTATGTTAATGTTGTAAATATTTATTTAAACTCTTCCCCATATTCATTATGAAAATTTTGATCATGCTGGGATATAAAGAGGTCTGATTCCCTGGGTGACAAGGTCTATGCTGAGCTCCCTTTGATATAATAAATCTGATAAAAATTTTGTATAACAAGATGTCTTAAGGTCTTCCTTTTCATGTTGTTGATCTGTAGGTCAAAAGGTTAGGGTTGTTGATTAAATTTTGATGGTTCATTAAAGGTCAGCTCAAGCTGAGGTTATCCCACACAAGAATATTTGCAATTAAAAAGATATTAAAATGTTCGCATTAACGTTCAGAGATTACTCACTATTTAAGGTTTTCTAAAAACAAAAGAAGCAAATAGTTTCTAAATGCCTTTATTCCATGATGAAATAGTTTCTGCTTCTAACCAGAAGTTGGACCAATGACAGAAATCTTCTTTTATGAATATGAAACCATATTCTAGGATCAGGCACAAATTTTGTACCTTGTACAAAAAATATTGAGAGACTTGGGACAATCAATTCACCAATGCAATGAGAGAGAAGCTAGAACAGAAAGTTTAAAGGAAACCACCTGGGGAGAATAGACTGCCAAGCTATAAGGACATTAGAACAGTTGCAAAGGAACCTTATGGAGAAAAAAGACTCCTTTAAAAAAATATGTGTTTATTTGCTACTTAAAAATAAGGAGCCTCTGAAACTCACCACTTAGAGAGTCTTGTGAAAAAGTGGAGGAAAGAGAAAGGATCTGTAAGTGACAGGAGCTCCACAAGAAGACCAACAGGACCAACTAACCAGGGCCCAGAGGCCTTCACTGAGACGGAAGCACCAACCAAGGACCATGCATAAACTGTGCTTAGTTAGGCTCCCAACAAAGATGTAGCTGATGGGAAGCATAGGCTTCATGTGGGTTCTCAAGCAAGGGAAACAGGGACTGCATCTGACAAGGACACACTTGCTGGCTTTTTGATCCCTTTTTCCTGGAGGGACTGCCTTGCCAGGCCACAGGGGAAGAGGCATGCTCAGTCCTGATAGAACTTGCTGTGCGGGCTGGATGGGAAAGGGAGCTCCCTTCTCTGAGGAATAGGCAACAGGGGAGGGAGGGAATGTGGGGCTGGCAGGGAAGGAGGGATGGATCTGCAACCAGGATGTAAAATGAATAAAACAGTAAGGAGATTCTGAATGTTTCTTCTAAAAAGATCTCCTCTTCCTCGTATAATATTTTTCTGCCAGGAATAACACAATAGCATTATTGTTTGCACAAGTCTTATGAACTTGAATATGAAAAGTTGTGGTCCTATACAAATCTTTTAAAACTGAAAAAAAAAATAGAATTGAGAATGTAGGTTAAATATGAGTAAAATTAATTAATTATTGGTAAAAACAAAGGAATATTCACATATAAAATAGGTAAATAAAACATAAAAATATATATTAAAAATTGTGCTTTGCAGGTCTCAAAAGATAAGATGTGCTTAAAGTGATTTTTATTTTTTTTTTCCCTTTTTTCTTTTATTTTTTGATTTTTATTTTTTCTTTTTAGTTACATTTTATTAACTCCGTATCCCATCTGTATCCCGCTCCCTCATTCCCTCCCAATGCCATCCTCCTTCCTTCCTCTCTGCCCTTCCCCTTTCCAAGTCCACTGATTTGGGGGGACCTCCTTCCATTCATCTGACCCTGTTTTATCAGGTCTGCAAAGTCCTTCTCTGTGGCCTAACAGGACTGTTCCTGTTAGAGGTTGGGGAGGTCAAAGAGCCAGCCACTGAGTTCCTGTTAGAAATAGACCTTGTTCCCCTTACCATGGGAAACCAATTGGTTACTGAGCTACCACAGGCTACATCCAAGCAGAGGTTCTAGGTTATATCCATACATGGTCCTTGGTTGAATGTCATTCTCAGAAAAGACCCTGTGCCGAGATATATTCGGTCCTTGTGGAGCTCCTATTCTTTCCCCATCATACTAACACCCCTTCTTTCATATGATTCCCTGCACTCTGCCGAAGGTTTGGTTATGAGTCTTAGTGTCTGTTTTGAAACACTGCTAAGTAGAGTCTTTCAGATGCCTTCTGCGGTAGACTCCTGTCATACTTTCAATGCACATCCCATCTGTCTTTCTAAATGAGGATTGATTATCTTACCCCATGTCTGCTCTCTTGATTATCATTTTTAGATGTATAGATTTCATTATGTTTATCATATCTTATAGGTCTATATAAGTGAGTATATACTGTGTTTGTCTTTCTCCTTCGGGGATATTTCACTCAGAATGATCTTTTCTAGATCCCACCATTTGCCTGCAAATTTCATGATTTCCTCCTTTTTGATTGCTGAGTAGTATTCCATTGTGTAAAAATACCACAATTTCTGTATCCTCTCCTCCATTGATGGACATCTGGGCTGTTTCCAGGTTCTGGCTATTACAAATAAAGCTGCTATAAACATGGTTGAGCAAATACCTCTGTTGTGTACTTGAGCAAATTTTGGGTATATACCTAGCAGTGGTATAGCTGGGTCTTGAGGAAGCACTATTCCTAATTGTCTGAGAAAGTGTCAGATAGACTTCCAAAGTGGTTGTACCAGTTTACATTCCCACCAGCAGTGGAGGACGGTTCCCCTTTCTCCACAATCTCTCCAGCATGTGTTGTCACTTGAGTTTTTCATCTTGGCCATTCTGATGGGTGTAAGGTGAAATCACAGGGTCGTTTTGATTTGCATTTCCCTCATGGCTAATGTCGTTGAGCATTTCTTTAAATGTTTCTCTGCCATTTGATGTTCCTCTGTTGAGAATTCTCTGTTTAGCTCTGTTCCCCATTTTTTAATTGGATTACTTGGTTTGCTGCTTTTCAGCTTCTTTAGTTCTTTGTATATACTGGATATTAGCCCTCTGTCAGATAAAGGGTTGGTGAAGATTCTTTCCCAATCTGTAGGCAGTCGTTTTGATTTGATGACGGTGTCCTTTGCTTTACAGAAGCTTTTCAGTTTCATGAGGTCCTATTTATTGATTGTTGATCTTAGAGCGTGTGCTGTTGGAGTTCTGTTCAGGAAGTTGTCTCCTGTGCCAATGAGTTCTAGGCTGTTCCCCACTTTTTTTTCCAACTGATTTAGAGTACCTGGTTTTATGTTGAGGTCTTTGATCCACTTGGATTTTAGTTTTGCGCAGGGTGATAAATATGGATCTATTTTCATTTATCTGCATGTAGACATTCAGTTGGACCAGCACCGTTTGGTTTGTTGAAGATGCTGTCTTTTTTCCATTGAATGGTTTTGGCTTCTTTGTCAAAAATCGAGTATTCATAGATATGTGGGTTTATTTCTGGATCTTCTATTCGGTTCCATTTAAAGTGATTTTTAAATCTCTGTATAAATACAAAATGAATCAAACTTGATATCGTAAATGAAAGAGAATTTGTTCAAATACAGAGGATGAATGAAGAAATACATAATATCTGCAATGCTCCCTTGTAGAAATTATTGCTATTTTAAACAGAGAGTGAGCAGAGGCTTAAGAAATATGATGAACCATAAGACTTCCAGGTCTCAGAGTTTAAAGTATTAACCACTGAATAAAATGAGTAAGTGGGAAGATTTCGCCTCCTTCTGGGTACAGGATAATTATACAGTGACAGGCTTGTAACCTGTAGCAGAAGTCAAAGCAATCAATATGAAGCATTTTGTGTTTTATATGACTCCCCATATTTTGGCCTATAATCTTTCATGTTTTCTCAGGCTGAAATAAGTATTTATATGAACCAGATAGTCTCTATATACTACCTGAACTGGTTAGAATATAATTTTACCATGTTCCTTCAACTTATCATTTATGAAGGATTTGTTTGAACTCAGGCAAAGCTTTCCCCATTGAACAGGAAGTAAGAACTGTATCAGTGAGGTTGTTACACAATTAAATATCGGCTGTCGAATGCAGAGACAGTAAGGCTGGCTTACACATGGCTGCTGCTTCTTCAGTGTACCTGAACAAGCCCGTATCTCTTTGCACACCTCCCTGTGTGCTCCATTTCATATTAGGATCAATTAAAACATACCAAAATCATACCTAGCCCAAAGGTCTCAAAATAATTCACCAATTTTCATTATCTCTTATACACAGGGAAAAAAAGAACAACAACAAGCTTCAATCAAAAGTTTCTGAGTTAAGTTGATTTAAACACACAGTTATAAGATTGAGTTTGCAGGGCACATGTTCGGGTAAAGGCTTATCTCAGAAGACAACAATAATAAAGCCAGCTAGGAAAACGGGACTGAAGATTTTTTTCCACTCCTCACAGTAGTTTTATAGTGTTTAGGGACTCTTGTGTGGTTTGGGGCAGAAATACTTTTGCTGGAGCAGGTACTGCTCCCTTGAGAACTTTCGACCTTTGTGTCCCAAAACTGCAGTGTAGACTCAAGCCTTTCTTTTGAACACTAGAGTTTCATGGAAGTTACCTTCCATCTTTAATTTAAGCAAATATCTGTCAGCAGAGAAGGAGTGATACTTTCTTCACACTGTTGGGAGGAAAAGGTGACTTTTGCTGTCTTGCCAGGCTTTGACATTGTGTCTGCCATACTTGTGGTTGTAAATCAAAGTTGTCTCTAGGATTTCTTATTTCATGGGTTAGGGTGGAATGAATGAGTGAGTGAGTGAGGTGGAGAGAGAGAATGAAAGGTAAATATACATATTTCTTCCCATAAATTTTTATTGATTATTTGTAAATTTCACATCATGTAATTTCTAGTCCTATCATATCTGCTGTCCACATTTGTAACCTCCCTTTCAGGGAATAAAAAAATATTAAATTAAAAACAAACAAACAAAAATCTGACCATGGAAGCTGTGGTGTACCATGAACATTAGGTTGATGGGGTAGGGAGGGACATGACTTTAATCCCGGAACTTGGCAGGCAGAGGCCGATAGGTCTCTGCAAGTTCCAGGCCATCTGGTTTTTAAAAATTGGAAAAAGACCTATTTGTAATACATGCAAAGTTAGTAGGTCTTGGAAATACTCCCTGTACTTGGATTTTAAGGATGTGACCTTGCTTGCTGCTACTTCACAGGGTGCTATTACCTTTACTACTTTTTGAAAAAACACATTTTCTTAAAATGATCTACGTGTTTTTTAATAATGTAGTCAGAGAGCGTGTATTACCAAAATTGTTTATTTTTAAATTTGATAACAGACATAACAGGTTATATTTTCAGAGACCCCAGCACTTAAAAGGTGCATTGAAATTTTTTTTTTTTTCAAGTGAAGTATAGATAAGCCAAACTGACTAACTTAGACAGGTTTGAAACATTAAGCCTATCAAAGTTGAACATGATTTGTAAGATCAAATGCTTGTCACGGTCTCCCTTCTAGTAAATTCTTCTTGTGCTCTCACCTTTCAAGTCTGTTTCAAGTTGGCTAAGAGTTCTCTACAACACACCCCTTTCTTGGAGAGGCCACAGAAAAACCACCTTTTCCCTGTTTCAATTCTTATGTGCAAATAATCAATCTTACAAGATCTTTACACTTGGAAATTCTAACTAGCCATGAAGTTTAAAAAGGAGGAGTTACAGAATTACAGAATTAACTAAAGCCATGGTAAGCATATGTATTTGATTATATTTTTTCCAAAACTGAATCAAATAACCAAGACAAACACAGCATATTATTTCATATTGCTAGCTAGAGTAGGTGTCAGCTCCTGTGTTCCAAAGGAATTTGTGATCAAATCAAGGACTACTTTTTTATGGAGCAATTTTTTGAATTGGCATTTGATTTGATTCATAACTCTTCCTTATAATTAAAAGGACTTTGGGTGGTCTTTAAATGTGTCATTGATCTTTAATCATTAAGCATTTTTGTGACCTACACATACACACACACATATTTACTTTACATCCAGGTCATAGCCCCTCCCTCCACTCAGTCCAGTCCCACCTTCCCTCTCTCTTTCCCATCCTGCCCTCCTCTATTCCTCAGAAAAGAAGACCTCCCTCACCCCCCCGTGAACACACACATACCTACCAACCCACCTTAGCTCATCAAGTCACATCAAAACTGAATGTGTCCTCTTCTTCTGTGGTCTGTCGAGGCAGCCCTGAGGGGAACATGATAAAAAAGCAGGCAATTTAGTCCATGTAGGACACAGCCCTCTCCTTATTAGAGAAGCCACATGAAGCCTGAGCTGCTCATCTGCTACATCTGTGTAGGAGACCGAGGACCAGCTCATGCATGGTCCTTGTTTGGGTGCTTCAGACTCCGCCAGGCCCTCTGGGCCCTGGTTAGTTGGCTCTGTTGGTCTTATTGTGGAGCTCCTGGCAACTCCAAGTCCTCCCCCCAGCCCACACACTCCACTTTTTCACAAGACTCCCTAGGCTTCACCCGATGTTTAGCTGTGGTTTCAATCTGCTGCCAGGTGCATCCTCTCAGAAGACAGCTATGCCAGCCAAGCTTCAACCTGCAAGCATAGCAGAGTGTCGTTAATAGTGAGAGGGGTAGGTTATCTCCTATGTGGTGGGTCTCAAGTAAGGCCAGGCATTTCCTCAATCTCTGTTCTACCTTTATTCCTGCACTTTCTCTTTTAAACAGGGTATATTTTGAGTTGAAGTTTTTGTGGGTGGCTTGGTGTTCCCCTTCCTCCACTAGGAGTCCAGTTTAGTTAGAGGGTGTCCTCTTTAGTTTTCATTATGAGGGTATGGTTTATGGTTTTGCCTTAAGAAAACAAGAAAAATTCCTGACCACACATTGTCAGTGAGGAGGATGAGCTCATTTCGAAGTGTTTATCCGCTAACACTGCTCCATTTTTGGGGGAGGTGAGGGGGTCAAAGTTTTCTCTGGGTTAGATGACCTCAATCACCCTCCAAAGCAAGTTATGACTATGTGTGTATGAAACAGCTTTCCACGTATTTGGAAAATATCATAAGATATAAAGTGGAAACAAGAAGAAAGGCTTCCTTAAGGAAAAACAAATGACAGGGAGAAATGCTGGTCAGTGTGCTGAGATCTAGATGCCAGTTTGGGCTGTGAATGTTCCCATAGAACCATTACAACCAGGTCTCTAGCTTGGTACTATGTGAGCTGACAGAATCTTCTAGAGGTTGGGACTAATGGGCAGACTTGAAACCATCGGAGGCATGCCCTAAAAAGGATTGTAAAAACCTGGATCCTTACTATTCCTCTCTTTCGATTATAGCCCACACTGTGAACAGTTTGCTTTATCATACTGCAATTATGATGTGTTGTTTCCTAGGGCACTAAGGCAGTAGGAATAATCTATCCTGGACTGTCAACCAAAATCAACTTTTTATATTATGACTTTGTTTATGGATTTATAATAGTGATGAGAATCAGAGTAATATAATTCAAAAATGTGTTTTGTCTATTGTTATTTTTGCATTACAATAAGAGGATGCTACAGATCTACAAATCACAAACTATAATATTTTGCTTGTTTGTTTTCTCACAATGCTTGAGTGTGGAAAGCTAAGATAAAAAGCTAAAATAAATTCCTCCATTGAGGGACATCTGAAATTTGTAATTCCAGATTCTAGCTATCACAAATAAAGCTGCTATGAACATAGTTGAGCAAATGTCCTTATTGAATGGTGGGGCATTTTTTTGGGTATATGCCTAGGAGTGGTATAGCTGTATCTTAAGGTAGCACTCTTCCCAATTTTCTGAGAAAGCACCAGATTGATTTCCAAAGTGCTTGTTCAAGTTTGCATGCCTACCAGCAATGGACATGGATTCCCCTTTCTCCACATCCTCTCCAGCATGTGTTGTCACTTGAGATGAGTTTTTTTCTTAATTATTATTTTATTTTTTGTATTACTTACAGTTTATTAACTTTTTATCCCAGCTGTAGCCCCCTCCCTCATTCCCTCCCAATCCTACCCTCCCTCCCTCATCTCCTCTGTGCCCCTCTCTAAGTCCACTGATAAGGGAGGTCCTCCTCCCCTTCCATCTGACCCTAGCCTATCAGGTTTCTTCAGGACTGGCTGCAATATCCTCCTCTGTGGCCTAGTAAGGCTGTTCCTCCCTTGGGGGTGGGGGGTGGGGTCAAAGAGGAAGCCATTGAGTTCATGGCAGAAACAGTCCCTGTTCCCCTTACTAGGGAACCCACTTGGATACTGAGCTGCCATGGACTATATCCAAACAGAAGTTCTAGGTTATACCAATGCATAAACACTTGAGGTTTTGGTCTTAGTCATTCTAGTAAGTGTAAAATGGAATCTCTGAGTTGTTCTCGTTTGCATTTCCCTGATGACTAAGGATGTTGAGCTTTTTTTAAGCGTTTCTCTGCCATTCTATATTCCACTATTGAGAATTCTCTGATTAGCTCAGTATCTCACTTTTTAATTGAATTATATGGTTTGTTGGTGTCTATATTCTGGATATTAGCCTTTTGTCAGATGTAGGGTCAGTGAAGATCATTTCCTAGTCTGTAAGCTGTTGTTCTGTTCTGTTGACAGTGTCTTTTACGTTACAGAAGCTTTTCAGTTTCATGAGATCCCATTTATTGGTTGTTGATCTTAGAACCTGAGCTTTTGGCATTCTGTTCAGGAAGTTGTCTCCTGTGCTAATGAGTTCAAGGCCCTTCCCCTGGTACATCTACACAGTGGAATGCTACTCAGCTATTAAAAATAAGGAAATAATGAAATTTTCAGGCAAAAGGATGGAACTAGGAGAGATCATCCTGAGTGAGGTAACCCAGAAGCAGAAAGACAGGCATAGTATACACCAATTATACACAGATGTTAGCCATATAATATAGCATAGTCAACTATAGACCTAAAGAAGCTAAACACTAAGGAGGGTCTTGGGAGGATGCTTAAATCTCATTCAGAATTGCAAATAGGACCGATAAGAGAAGTGGTGGAAGAGAGAAAACAGGATGGGAGCCTACTATAGAGGGTCCTCTGAAAGGATTTACCCAACAGGGGATAAAAGCAGATGCTGAGACTCAGGGCCAGACTTTGGGCAGAGTGCAGAAAGTCTTATGGAGGAAGAGAGGGGTAGGATTAGAGGGACATGGAGGGGACAGGGACCTCGAAAGGAGACCAAAAATCTACAAGATCTGAGCCCAGTGATGCACCAACCAAGGACCATGCATGGAGAGGACTTAGATCCCCTGTTCAGATGTGGCTGATTGGCAGCTCACTCTCCATTCGGATCTCTGAGTGAGAGGAGCAGGGGCTGCCTGTATCACAAGCTCGGTTGACTGCTCTCTGATCACTTGCCTTTGATGATGCAGCCTTGCCAGGCCACAGAGGAAGAGGATCCAGGCAGTTCTGATGAGACTTAACAAGCTATGGGCAAATGGATATAGTGGAGAACTCCCCTTTCAGTGGACTAGGGGAAGGATATAGGAGAAGAGGGACGGAAGATGGAAATGGCAGGAATTGCAGGAGGGGGCATCAATCAGGACACATGATGAATAAATTGTGAAAAAAAATTAAAATTACAATCAAAAAAGCTAAGATCAAGCAGCACATGTCATTGTCTATTTCCTTGGTGATACTAGGCTACTTTATAATCTAGGGGAGAAGAGTGCTGCTTTTTGTATTTTATGAAAGATGGAAGACAATGAAGCACTCCATACACTCCTATAAGGATCCCAAATGCATCCTTATTACCATAGTGGCAATTAGGTTTATCATTAAATTTGGAGGATATGTTCAGACTATGGCACTATTTACCTGCTTTAGTGGCTCATTTGACACCTGTCACATTACTTGCAATCCATAATTTTGTCAAGAAAAAGGGCAAGGTGCAGTGCTATTCTAATGGAGCAAGGCTAGAAAATAAACCTCTCTATTATTTAAGATCAAATCCATATGTCCTAAACTAACAAGTCACCAACTGATTTTCTCTGTCATTAGTTGTTCTTACGCTTATTGAAGAACAGTCAAAATCTTTATTCTACAACTCACTCTTGCAGTTGGTATAATTGATTTGAACATCATCAAGGATGTTGCTATTATAAACAAGCTTTCATTTTTTTTCCTTAAAGACATAAAATACATTGATCTCCTCCTTTATTACACTTTAGAAAAAAAAAAAACCCTTTACGGCCATTGCAGTGGCTAATGTTAATTGAAACATCATCCACTGTAAAGTTAAATTTTACTATTAGAAGTTTCTCCCCCAGCAAATTCTTTATTTGCATTTCATCTCTAGTATTTAGATTTACCTTACTCTCTTAGAATTAATCCTGTGATTTTCCCATCTGTCCACATTCCTACTGCCACTTTCTAGTGCTTATTTCCATGACAATACAGCTTACTCTCATAGCATGTATATAATAAGAACATTCAATTGTCTGGCCTTGGAATCATTCATTCATTCATTCTTAATTAATTTTTCATTCATTGACATTACAAGGTTCTGTGCAAGAAAACATAAATACAAAGATAAAAAAGAAATCATCTCCTCATGTATACATATTGTTCACGGTCAAGGAAAGGCCAAAGGAAAAGACTTTGTGACTGGATACTTTTAGAAATGGTGCAGCAATGATCCAGAGACATAAACAACAAGCACTGGACTTCATGCGGTTTTTATCTTGCTGTGCTCAAGGAAGAATTTCTGTTAGTGCTGCCTGATGGTATGAATTACAAATAATAAATCTACATTAGTTGATCACTAGTAAAGTCTGAGCTGATGCAGCATGTTGTAGGCAGAAAATGAAAACTAGGTCAGTGTTTTATAAATAAGAGTTGGAAAAATTCTAAAAAAAATAGGCAATTAAATAATGGTCTCTTGGAGAATACTAAAGGATTAAGGCTCAGCATTTTTTTTACAATTTTCTATTAATTTATAACTTTCCATTTTGTAACCAATTTACAAGAGAGTTTCTTGGAATTATCCTTACATAATTTTACTTGTACTTCCAATTGAAAATGTTCTTACTTTATCTCTGATTATACCACAGTAACAAGCGGAGCTTGAGCTTATCAATCCCCCCACCATCCAGGTGAGAGTTCTGGCTTACTTGATATATGGAAGTCTTGTAGAGGCAACCACAGCTTCTGTGAGTTTATGTATGAAATAAATCATCTTATTATTAACATCCATTAGTAAGTCTGGAATATCTAGAAAATAGCATTTTATATCCTTTCTTTTAATCCTCCAGCTCTTACTATCTTCAGCCTCCTTGCCCCCCTGTATTTCTGGAGCCTTGGTAGAATCTAGGGGTTGATAAAAATGTTCTATTAGAGGCTAAATACTAAGATTTTTTTTCCTTTGGATTTATATGACCATCACATAAAATTCTACTTAATTAATTCATAATTCTATTTTCCTGTATTTCAAAATATCTTACATTAATGAAATACAGTGACCTGCACAAATTCAGGGGTCTTGGTAGATAATGGATATGATCAACCAAAGAAAAATTAGAAAAGAAAAAACAATATCATTCTTTTATACCTGGTGATTATAACCATTAATCTCCAGAGCATGCGTTCCTGAAGTAATTAATACTCCTTTTGTGGATTGGTTATGAAATGTCCCTCAGAGATACATGTGCTGATATCTTGGTTTGGGAATGTGACAGGATTATGTGGTCTCTCATGAAATGAAAGGATGAATCAAGTGCAGCTGTCATAATTTTATGGCATTATTGGGAGATGATAGGACTGAGAAGTGGATCAATTTGAAACAAATTGGGACACTGGAAGAATGTCTTTGAGGGTGCATCTCATCCCTGACTACTTTTCTCTCTGTCTGTGTCTGGGCTTTCATCAGTTGAGCATCTGTCCTCTGCAGTGTCATTTTGTCATTATGTTTTTCCTCACTGTATGCCAAAAAATTAATGGTCTAAAATCACGAGTCAAAATAATTTCTTCCTGTCTTAACGTTTTTGTGTACTTCATCAAATCAATGAAGAATCTAATCAATACATCAAATGACAATGACAAAGGTAAAATGCTTTAACTTCCTACTACCCCCCCAAGGAATTAAAAAAACAAACAAACTCTGACTTATGACATGTTTTCTGCATAATATTGATGGGTACTTATTGGAACTCTCCATTTCTTGGGATTTTACAAGCATAATCATGTGAAATTATATGAGTGATTCAATAGGTCAAGAAATGGCAACTGTATCTTCCTTAAAATCTATTCTTTTTCCTTATTATGTTTGTAAACACTAAAATTTTATATTTATTTAACAAAAAAATGATTCTTCTCCTTAGTTTAGTCCATTCAAGGTTGATGACTGCTACATTTTGTTTAGTAATTAATTATTGAGTTATGATACTCACATAAGTTAAGATTTTTTCCTGCGTGAAATGTAATAATTTCACTGTTTTGATATATTTATATTTATATGATTTTTACAATTATACAATTTCATTGTAGGTTTTTCTTAGTATCCACTTTCAACTAAGGGCTTTCTCAATGGCACTATTTCATATTATGGAATTATAAGTATGCTCTATAAAAGTGAGCCATTGTGGCATATGCCTTTAATACCACCACTCAGGTGACAGAGGCAGACAGATTTCTGAGATTGAGGTAGGTATGTTCTACACAGTGAGCTCCAGATCAGCCAATGCTACATAGTATGACTTTGTCTCAAAATATAAATAAGTAAATTAATAAACCAAACAAAACAAACAAAAACATCCGCTACAAAACAAGACTTCTAACAACAGTTTCTATATTTAATTCTAAAGATTTGCAATTTATTGTCTATTAAAGGTAGAGTACTGTAAAGAACAGAAAAAGAAATTTAAATGATAGAGACATTGGCTAAGTACAGACAAGTCCCAACCCATTAGATTTCATATTGTATGATTCTATGGCAAAGAGCAAGAGGAGTTGCTCACGCACTGAAAGCTATACCAGTCTCTGTATTCTCGTGATTCTAGTGAGCTGTAGTTACATTTTTTTTAATTTATTTTTTTACTAATTATACTTTATTCATTTTGTGTTCCAGCTGTAGCCCCCTCTTGTCCTCTTCCTTGTCCCCTCCCAATCCCACCCTCCCTCTTTCATCTCCTCCTATACCCCTTCACAGTTCTACTGATAGGGGCGGTCCTCAATCCCCTTCCCTCTGACCCTAGGAGAAAGTAGAACAAAGTGCTGTGGGGAGAAATGCTCTTGTCAGTGATGTATTGTCCTCTAAGTCTTTGCCATTTATAGCTTATTTTTCCCCCACATGTTTCTAGCTTTGATTTTTGATCTTGTCTTATTTTATGAAAATGCTTCTGTTCTAGGTCCCCCTCTGTTGCTGTAATAATGCACTCAGCAAGTCTGTGGGATGAATGGGGCATTTCATCTTGCACTTCTGTGTCATAGTGCATCACCGCTGAAAGCCAAGATAGAAACTAAGCAGAAACTTGATGGCAAAAACCAGAAGGAACACTGCTTGCTGGCTTTCTCACAGGGTGCTGCTGGCCTAGCTTTCCTATGCAGCCCTGTCTAGGGAACGGTACCATCCACAGTGGGCTGAAGACAACCAAGATGATATTTATGGAGATAAATATATCCACTGGCCAACATAATAAAGTAATTACTCAGTTGAGACCTTTATTTCTTTATTTTGTTCAGGTCACTCTGGGCTGTGTCATGTTGACAGTTGATGCTGCGTGGTACAGCTTCAGACCCTCTAGAAGATCACCTCCTCTCTTTTCAGTCCCACCCATCCTGCCTCTTCCTCCCTATCCTCACCTAGTCCTCAGAGAGGGAGAGCCCTCCTCCCTTACCACCTGACCTCAGCCTATCTAGTCTCATCAGGACTGGCTGCATCCTCTTTCTCCATCGACTGGCAAGTCGCTCCAACCAGGGGAAAGTGATCCAAGAGTGGACAACAGAGTCCATGTCAGAGACAGACCCTGCTCCCCTTACTAGGTTTCCCACATGGAGACTGAACTGACTATTGGCTACATCTGAGCAGGGAAGTCTAGGTCCTCTCCATGCGTGGTCCTTGGTTGATGCACCAGTCTCTGCAGGCCGCCCAGGGCCCAAATTTGCTGGCTCTGTTGGTCCTCTTATGGAGCTATTGTCCCCTCCCAGTCCTTCTTTTTCCCCACTCTTTCCTAAGACTCCTTGTTCTCTGCTCAAAGTTTGGCTGAGAGCCTCTGCATCTGCTTCAATGCCCTGCTAAGTGGAGTCTTTCAGATGACATCTATGGTAGGCTCCCATCCTGTTCCCTCTCTTAAACCACTATTAGCAATATAAAACAGTATAACCATACCACAATCCACAGACCTAAAGAAGCTAAATAACAAGGAGGATCCTATGGAGGATGATTAATTCTCATTCAGAAAAGCGAATAGAGTAGGCAGCCATGTTCTTTTGCAGCTCAGGAGAGTTGCTGTTCTGATGGTAATTGCCAAAAACTGATAGTAAAATCTATGCCAGCTAACACTGAAAAGAAATTTTGAAGGCTTCATTGGCAATATTTTAATTTGCACTGTCTGTGTCACGACTGTAACTACTAAAGCCTACTCAGTAATTTTGTTTTCCATATGAAGTATTTGCAGCTTGATAAATGCAATTAATTTGCTGTTGATCAAATGTCTATTAGTAATCGGGTTAGCTCCATATCATCCAAGTTCCACCTTGGGCCAAGCCCAGCTTCTCAGACACCAATGTGGACTCCAAAACTTCCTATAATTTTTAGTATGTATCTATTTTGACTTAGGTGTAATTTTCCAAACTCTTCACACACAAACCTCAATTGTAATTGTGCTGAAGACCAAGCTAAATCAAGAGCTCTGAGAACATTAACCTCCACTTACCCATGTTAACATGTCTTTTTCCTCTCACAACTGCAGGCAGCTCAATAATAAAATAAATGTTCAATAGACTGCTTTATATCCCAGGCTTAAATTCATAACAGAATTGTCAATCAATAAGACAGCACTTTATGGTTAAATTCTAACTGAAAATGTTATGTCCTGACTGCCTGTCATTATGTCCCAAAAGATAATCTTATAAACTACCAAATGCTTAATAAAATGACTTTAATGCTATAGAATTAGTAACCTAAGTCAAAGACTTCTATAGTGGTATTTTCTAACAAATACTTTTCATGACATAAATACTGAATCATAGTCATCAAGCTGGGTAGAAAATTACTTCCAGGAATTAGTAAGGATGCTTGTCTCATAAAGGCACTTGCTATTTCTCAGAAAGTGTGAAACATAGTTTTTGTGGGTGTGGAGAAAAGTGATTATATTTATAATTGAATCTAGAAAAAAAAGCTGACTTTCTGGATATCATTTACAATTTTAAGAATAAATGAACCTGAACTGGAAAGTGTATTGACTTAATCTTCCTCGGTTCTCAAGTGTGGAGGAAGAGAGATGACAGCTTCCAAGACACATGAAGAGAATTGTATCTGGCTTGTTTTCTCTAATGGTATTGCACATTTGGTATTTCAATTAAATTTTTTAATTAAAAATTCCAAGTCCTGAAAGAATGCTTAGTAACTAACAGAGTCATATGACCTCTATATAGAATAAGTATTTAGTAAGAAATAATGAACTTGAATATTAACATGGTTCTGATCAAAGGATATGGAAATGTATTTAAATTGAAATTATGTGGGCATTATGTTAATGTAAAATGGCGGCTCTCATCTAATTTGGGATTTTTAATCACTACATTAAAATACCTTTTAATAGTTCACCACTCTAAACTCGTATACATAGGAGGGATTTTGAATTTTAATTAGAAATTATTATATTATGTCATAAATAAAATTTTGGAAGTAACTTGGCCTTTGTCACTAACAGTAGCACAAGGAGGAAAGAGTCACTGAGTATAAACACATGCCTTAAAGTTGTTACACACTCATTTTCTTTGAATTGACATATTTTCTCTTGGAGAGAAGAGAGAAGTTCAAGCAAATTATGTTCTAAAACTCAAAAAGTCCCTCCCCAAGTTAGTACAGCCAATGACACCAGGGAGAGGGAAGCCTCTGTCTGACCAATCAGCATGTCTCTCCCATTCTGGAGCCCTTTCATGTGGGGCTAAGAGAATGACCAGAGGAGCCACAGTAATAAACTTGAATATTAGCATGGTTTAACATCCCAAACAATGTTAAAACCTGGAAGCTGGCTCCAGCAGCAGGCATATCAGACTAGAGAATATATTTCCATCTGCCTAAATCAGTGTCCTATTGCAGTGAAGAGAGAACATGACCATGGCAACTCTTTTTTAAAAAGCATTTAGTTGGGGCTTGCTTACAAGTTTTGAGGGTTCGTTCATTCTCCTCCTGTCAGGAACCATGGCAGCACAAAGACAGACACAGTGCTGGAAACAAAGCCAGAAATTCTACATTTAGATCTGCAGAGAACAGGAAGAGAGAGACACCAGGCCTGGCTTGGGCCTTTGAAACGTCAAAGCTCACTCCCCATAACACACTTCCTCCAACAGAACCACACATATCCCGGAACGGTCACTCCTCCCAATCCCTTTCAAGTAGTCCTCCCTAATGACCAAGCACTCAAATACATGAGGCTCTTAGGAGCTTTCCTATTCAAACCCATGCCCCCCTCGCCTGGGACTGATTCAGGCCAAGGAAGGTTTTATTCTCCAGCCAACATTTCCCTTTTATATAAACAATAGATACATGTCCGTACTGTACTATGCAAACAATTCTTTTCTTTTTTAGTGCACTCTGAAGTGACAAAGGCCAGATGCCATGGTGGTAGTTTGAATGACAAATGTCTTGGACATTTTAACACTTGGTCCTCCGCGGGTGGCACTGATTAAGGAGATTTAGTGGTGAAGTCTTGTTGGACAGAGTGTGTCCCTGGTAGTAGGTATTAAGATTAAAAGTCCTCTATCACTTCCAGTTAACTTTCTCTGCTTCGGCTTTGTGGCTCAAGATGTGAGTTCCAAGCTTCTTGCTTCTGCTCCCATGCCTGCCTCTTGTTTCCATGATTGCCATCATGACATTCTTATCTCTCCAGAGCCAAAGATAAGTGGATTCTTTTTAATTAAATTTATTTTTAATCTATTTCAAAATATATTTTTATCTATTTTATTAGGGTTCTTATACCTCTACTTCCCTTCCAGCCCTTATCCTTTCTAATTCCTTCCAAACCCCCAACACTAGGTAGATGAGAAAAACAGTTGGAGGGGAAAGGCTCAGCGTACGTTGATTGACATAGTTCCTTGGGGAAAGTCCAATCTTTGTACTCAATATCCAGCTGTCCAGCAGCCCAGAAGTTGAGCAATCAAGCAGTCCAGCAAAATGGCAACAGCGAATGCAGTAGTAGGATGAACCAGCAGCAATGGCGGGCAGCAGCAGGATGAGCAACAGCTGCCATAGGAGATCCTCTCAGGGTTCTGGCATTTATATCCTTTCACAAGTCCTCAGAATTAAACTGTCTGCAGCCGGCATAAATTATGCCCTGCTGGCATGTGAAACAGTCATAGTTAACGGCTGTGGACAAACTGAGGCATATCGTATCCCACACCTGTAAACAAAAACATGTTTACCTTACATGACTGAGGTTTTTAAAGACACTAAAACTCCCATTACAATTCTTCCTTCTATAACTTGCCTTGATCACTGTGTCTTCTCACAGTAACAACAAATTATTTAACGCAGACACTTGAAATGACTGCAATGACCTTTAGAAAACCTGAACATGTTCCATAATCCCTGGGTTTCTCACAGATTTGGAAAAAAAAACAACTGGAAGGACAATGTGAGAAAGAATGTAAGAACATGAGGAATGAAGATGTATTGTTGTGGTTTCTCTTTTGGAAAAACAACTGGATGGACAATATAAAGAGTAAGTAAAAAATGTTACTAACGGCAATGTAACTGAGTGGGAAAACACACTCCTGAGGGACCATTAGACAGTTGAGGAAGAATTCCCACGAAAGGATTAGGCTCCATTCTCATACGCTGTTGAGACATTCCAATTGCTCAATGGGTTTCATGGCAGAGATAGATGCTAAGTCTCTACTATTTGAAGGCACCACATTCTATAGGTACTTGACATGGGAAAATCAAACTAGAACTGATCTGAGAGTTTCCTTTCTTATTGATGCCTTTTACATTAGAACTATCAGCAAGAGTCTTGCTTGACTATGGACCCTAGATGATCCGTGTGTGTGTGTGTGTGTGTGTGTGTGTGTGTGTGTGTGTGTGTGTAATGAATATGCCAGAGGTGCCTACTTTTACCTAAGTGGAAAAAAGTGTTATAGATATAGCTAATCGGTTTCTATTTGGAATCAAAGCTTACTCTACAAGGGGAACTCAAATCTATTATTGTAAGGCAGGAAACAAAGCTCATGGATGGGGAGTTTGTAGGTTCTAGTTGGCAACCAACTGCTACTATTTTGTCTAATGGATGGATGCCTGTCAAATTGTATTCTAAACATATGTGCTCACAGATTCCATCAATTGTTGTCAATCATGAGATAAAGTATTCTTTGAGAGGGCAGTGCATTACAGATGCTGACAATTGTCAAACCACTGTGAAGTGGCTGTTGCTGTTAGTGACCCAACATTAAAGTAAATAATCAGACATTTATGTTACTCCATCTACAACTGGGAAAATATAACAGGTGAGGGGGAAAGAATGCAGGAGTTAGAGAAAAGGGTGGTGTGTTGTGTTTTCTTTCTCCAAACTGAAGGATCTGCTCCTAGAGGAAAAAGAAACCATAACAAGGCTTACAAGACTTAGGTGGCTAATGCAAATCACTAGACTCAAGAACCTCAATGATCTGCATGATTCACAAGATTCTTTCCCAAAGTTATATAAGCAGTAAGCAAAATCTGGGGACAGGAAATTGGCTAGCCAAGCTTCCTGAAAATTGTACAGGAAACTCCAGGATTGCAGCTTATGCTGTGTTAGATTTTGGAAGATAGAGCTATTTTTGAGTCACCCTTTCTATTATGTACTTGGCTTATAATAAAAAAAAAAAAATGAAGGGTTTATTTTGAATAGGAGTTTTAGGGTACAGTCCTTCACCTTGGGAAATCCTGTCAGCCCAAACTTGAGGCAGCTATGCATCTTGTGTCTGCGTTCAGAAATTAGAGAATGATGATCACTGGTCCTCAGCTAGCTTTCTCTTTTTTTATGCAGTTGAGGACCCAAGCACTGGAAATGGTGCTGCCTGCTTTTAGGGTATGTCAACTCATCTCAGTTAAACTAATCAAGATAATCTCTTATAAGCATTGTCATAGCCCACATGATATAGATAATTCCTCACAGGCATGCTCATAGGTTTGTTTCTAGGTTGAATCTAGATTCAGCCAAATTAGTTATTATTATCAGTAATCACACCCCTCAGGAATCCTGCTACAGTTAATCATACTCATTTTACTAGTTCACTAAAATAGACTTTGGTAGAGTTGTACTCTGCTTTGTGGTCAGTCTTGTATCTGAAGACTATAGACGTGTGTTCACATCCTGGCAGAAATGTCACCGAATGTTTATTTTTAATGCATTGTCTTGACCTGTGTCTAAGCCAGGTCTATCTATTCATTACAGTAGAACGAATTGTCCACAAGATAACCTCATTTTGTTCCTGCTACATTCATTCCTTAACAAATTGGTCATGGATTTCTATCCCTTAAGTACCTGGCTAGTTGGAGGTTAGACAACCTGATGATTGAAATGTTACAGAGGCTTCCAAAAGAACACGATCAACTTACTGCTTCAGTCTCTGGGCTGGTCACCACCATTTCCTCATTGGCCTGGCTTCTAAAGTCAGGTATTCCTGGGGAGACACCCTGCTGTATGAATATTTTGTAGACAAAAGAAGCTTCCTTGGGTTGCATTAATATACTCTTCATTTAGCTTCTAGATTGTTAGTTTATGTTAATTTTCATTACAAAGCCTAAGAGAAAGGCTTATGTTACATATTGAGTATATACCCACTAATACATATATTAATTAGTTACATGAAGTACTCTCATATTCTGGGAAGATCAATCTTTTTAATGGTCCTTAAAATGTAGTATGTTTTCCACTACAATCACATACTTATGTTGAATTCTGTTATTCTCCACTGATGTAGTTCAAAATATATTAACGAACCGTATTTCTCTTACACAGACATTTCTTTCTTTAAAAGAAACTATATTATCACTCAGTTAACAAGACTTCCTTCTTGAGGTAGCTTTATACGTTTATAAAAAGTGAAAATATTCTTCAAATGCTGACTGTGTCCTGACAAAGCACTCTACCTGAATTCAGACAAAGGTCTGTTTAAGTTTCATATGAATCATTTCACTATGAGTCACTTGTGAGTCCCGAGTTCCTTCCTGGAAGAATCAATACACTTGCCTCTCTGGCTTCTTGTGAGGAATAAAATCGTGTGTGCATGGATGTGTTAAGACTGACAAAGAGCTAAGGAATTGGGAGACAAGGCAGATTCTTAGTCATTTTATGACTTTCAAATACTGATATTTCAATAACTTCTTGTCAATGCTTAGTTAAAATTAAATAAAGAGATCGAGGATCTAAATCAGGATGCTAAACAGAGCACAGGCTAACTTGTAAACATGTGAAAGCAAACGCAGCAAACTTCTTCCATGCTGAAAGTTCACAAAAGAGAAGCTCAATATCATATGTTCAGTGAGCTGTCTCTGTCAACCACCCATCCTGAGTTTGAGCTCAAACAGAACAGCTTTTAATTGACTGGATACTTGAAGATAAAAGTAACAGAATACAGTTCATTTATTTATAGTATTTATTATACTTCATATTCATTCCTCAAGTGGAACTCAGTTTTTGTGTCATTTTGCACAAAATTCTATTGTCATAACCACATCAGTAATACTTAAGGGGCTGAAGAACCAGTGTCACTGGCTGTCAATTATTTTCTGAGTTCACCTTCCTTCGCCTCTTCTTCAGATTGTACCATTCTTCCCCTAAAATCTGGTTTCATTAAAGGCCTATTTATCCTTCCTTTTGTTCCTGTGCTGTTCTTTGTCAAGCAAATTGTTCTAAATCTTAGGCCACCTCCCACAAGGACTGAGGCAATTGTCTTTTCTGTTTGTTTTTTGTGTTGCAAGGCAAGATTTGTTTGTGTATCCTTGGCTGTCCTGAACTCACTTTGTAGAGGCCATGATGGCCTCAGACCCACAGACATATGCCTGCCTCTGCCTCCCAGAGTTCTGGAGTTACAGGCATGTGCCTACCCCACCCGACAACTGTCTAGTTCTTAGGAAGAACAATATGCCCTGTGTGTGTGTGTGAGTGTGTGTGTGTGTCAAGTGCAGAGTTAATGATATTCTCAATGCATTAAAATATCGTTAGTTCTTAAATGTGTGAGTTCACTTCTTAGTAGTCATGAAGTTTCCAGAAAATATGTAGTCAAATTATTCTGTGTCTTTTGGATACATCACTGAGCTCTTTGTTCTCTATCCTGATCTCTAAGCAGAAAGGCTGAACCTGCTATCTTATAAGCCTCCCTTATCTAAACCACTTAAGAAAGTTTGACGTAAATAAGGAATATAATCTCATGTCTTGGAACAGAGCAGTTCTGAATTTGAATATGGAATCCATTCCAAATGAATTGTGAGATACTGGATTAGTGCCTCGTATCACTAAACTTAGGATAGTACCTCAACAGAACAATACAATAATACTGAACATTTTTAGGGCTCTCCTGAAAATTGACTGATATAGTGATATAAATAACAATTAATAACATGAACGCTTATTTTTATTAATATTTTACATTACTACTTTAATTTTGGAATAGAAAGTTGTTAAAAAAATAAAGGTTCACTTAAGTTTTGTTAAAATAATTTTCTAAAAAAATCTCTGATTTCTAATCTTGAGAATCTTTGAGCCATAAGAAAGCCTATTTTTGTCAATATTCTTACTTTGTTACAAATGTTATTTAAAATTTATCTAAATTATGAGTTTAAAATAATTTTTTGAATATTTAAAATATTTTTGTATAATAAGGCAATAATGTGAAAAATATTCTTTGTCTTAAAGGCTTTTACAGTCCAAAAGTTAATTGATTTATAGAACTTGAATCTGCTTGTGGTATGTAAGTGTTGTTTTCCATCAGTGATTTGGGACAACAGTTAATATTTCTCATGATTCTGTAACACTGACTAGGATATTCTTCTGGTATGATTGGTTTGGCTAGAAAAGATGATGTGGGATGAATTCAGTAAAATTTTGGTAGTAAAGAAGCCTAGTTAGAAGATAGAGATGACTCGATCAAGGATCTTGCATTCCAATTAAGTAAGAAGCCAATGCTGTCCCCAACCCAAGCCATATTTGGTTTCTATTTGCATTTTATGTGTATATTTAAAGTGAACGATCTGGGCAAAGCTACTGCCAGTGTGGAGGCAAGGTATTTCATCTTACAAAAAAACTTTCTGACATCAGAGTCAAAGCTGAGTGTTCTTAGAAAAGGCAAAAATTATGGGCCAGAAAGAACAAAGTGATACCACATGGCACCTAGAATCTCAGTGATATGAGATTGTATAATGAAAAAAGCACCCACTTATCACCACTGTGGTGGTGCACAGCAGCAGAGCAGAATCTGGTTACAGTCTGAGGAAAAAGGAATATTTTCCAAACTGGTGGGAAAGCCCTGCAGAGATTAGAGGATGTTCATAATAGATGATTATTGATTAAAAGTTTGGTTTTTGAGGGGGCTTGCTAAATATCAGATTAGGAGATTAAAATAAGGTGAATGAAAGAGTCTCTGTTTATTCTGGAGACCAAACAAAAACAAGCGAGAAAACACATAATATTTATTGATTAAAATGTAGAAATAAGGAGATATTGCTTCAAAATAAAATATTCTGCTGTTCTATGGCTAGATTATAAACCAAATAAAGTTATTTGAAATCCAGAAAAACTGAATGACTCTAAAATTTTAAAACTGTTGGTGGGTGTAGCTGAGGCATTTGAAGTGACAAGAACATGAGAGCAAAGAAGTGCTATGACAAACAGTCCTGTGTAGACAGACTTTTCTTCCATCCAACCCAGAGTACTAGTTCTACTCTTCGGAAAGCACAGACTGCAGACTTATCTATCAATTAAAAGCTCATATAGTCATCCTCAAAGAAAAGTTATTTTTTCCTCTGCTGTATTCTTTTCACTTTGACTTATAAATAAACTCTGCTTTTGTATTAATCATAGTTATTCAGTGGAAAATATATATGATTGAGCGAGAAATTTTTCGGTACGTGTATAAGGTCATAGTCCACATAGTCCTATGATGACTTTCCACAGTCTGGATTGCTGGAGAAACAATAGTAACACAACATGAAGGTCAGGAGCCTCATACATGAAAGATAAATAGATATAAAAGCTTTTAGTAGTCTTGTGTAAGTAAGTCCATGTTCAAAGGTTGAAGAATCCATGCTGAAGGCCAGCCTCTATAGGTCAGAAAAAATAAGATGAGGAGTGTGTGTGGAGACAGTGATTAATCATTCAGCAGACTTTACTCTGAAGGAGTAAAATTTAATTCTCTGGGGATAACTCTCTGGGACTTATGAAATGGGGGAAAAAACAGACACAGACATACACAGACAAATACACACACACACACTTGGTAGATGAAGCAAGCTTCAACAAGCTCCAACCACTTTACATACATACATAAATACATACATACATACATGCACACACACACATTTGATAGATGGAGCAAAGTTTCAACAACTTTATTTTTCCTCTTAGCCTTTTCATGACACCTAAGATGATTATTTTTTTTTTATGTAAGAAAAGCCACATGTGTGGCTAGTAAAGGGAACAGGGGCTGTCTCTGACATGGGAGGAGATGAGGAAGGGAAGGTAGGATTGGAAGGGAATGAAAAAGGGGCTACAGCTGAGATACAAAGTGAATAAACTGTAATTAATACAAAAAAAAAGAAAAAACACAAGTTACATATTCTCCAAAATCAATCAAGAACATCTTCTTCCAATAACAGATTAAAATCATTACGAAAGGAAATTACAATAGAATTATTGACTAAGCAATTTAAATTCATACCTTTCCAGCATTTCTCATCTCTTTCCATAAATTCATCATAATCTCAAACAATGATTCATTTGACATTGATTAACAAAGTTTAAGCAAGTCAATTTTGTAATAGGACGTTTTTCTCTATGCTTAGCTGATGAGATTTGTATTTATCAAGAAACAGATCATCTACCTCATGTCTTATTGTTGAAGTTTTATTCAGCTAAACTAGCTAATCATCTAGTCTCTATTCTTATATTTATGATAGAATTATTTACTCTTTGTTCATAACCCTGTCTTTCACGGAGCACAGTGAAACCTGTTACTATAGCCCTAGATTACAAGATCCAAGAACTCAGACCCAACTTAGAATGTTTCTTTGATCATTAGCTTGTCCCAAGCCTATTTTTCTCTTTCAAGTACACTTATTCGTGCTTGTAATGTATGAAAGCCCGCTGTACTCCCCTTTTTAAGGGAAAGGACACATTCTACTCTTTTTTAAAATTAATTATTTTTATTTTCATTAATTACAGTTTATTCACTTTGTATCCCCCCTGTAACTTTCTCCCTCCTCCCCTCCCAATCCCAACCTCCCTCTTCCCCACCTGTGTTCCTCTCTCAGTCCACTAAAAAGGGAGGTCTTCCTCCCCTTCCCTCTGACCCTAGTCTATCAGGTCTCATCAGGAGTGGCTGCATTATCTTTTTCTGTGGCCTGGTAAGGCTCTCCCCCCTCAGGGGGAGGTGATCAAAGACCCTGTCCTCATTACTAGGGAGGCCACTAAGACACTGAACTGCCATAGGCTACCTCTGTGCAGGGTATCAAAGCAGATGTTGAGACTTAGAGCCAAACTTTGGGCAGACTACAGGGAATCTTATGAAAGAAGTGGGAGATAGTAAGACTTGGAGAGGACAGGAGCTCTACAAGGACAGCGACAGATCCTAAAAGTCTGGGCACAGGGTTCTTTTCTGAAGCTGATACTCCAGCCAAGGACCGCTCATGGAGATGGCCTGGAACCCCTGTACATTCTACTCTTAATTCTCTCCTTATTCAATCTTTCTGGCAAAACAACTTAAACCATCTCCTTGGACTTTCTGTCAAGTACCCTAACTTCCTAAAACTAAACCAAATCAGAAGTACTTTAAAATCATTAATTCATCTAAGCAATATTATTTTATGAAAGTTCATTTTTCTTATTGATCTGCAGGAAAATTGTCCAACAGAGTGGGCTGTCTCCCAAGAAGCAATCACACTGAATTATAAGCAGCGACGTTCTCCCAAGGCCCAATCACACAATGCTAGATATGACAAACATCAGAAGGCACAGAAGCAGCAAGAAGCAGTCTGGAGACAAAGCCTCGGGGATGTGCTACTCTGAGGCACATCTGTCCTGGTGTGCAAAATGGTGGCCTGTCTCCAGGAAGCTCACTTGCCCATTGCAGTTTCTCCTGCATGCTGTCCGCCAAATCTCTATTCTTAATGTGTACAGGTGATAGCATAGCAGAGTATGGTTCTCTTATGTGGCGCCAAATGTGCTTTTATCAGCCTCCTCTGTTCGTTTCATCAGGATCTCAGCCTATAGGACTACGTCACCTTCATTTACCTAGAACATTTTTCTTCCTATCACTGACCTATAGTCAGTCTATTGTGGAAATGTCATCATACACCTGGAGTATGCTTTGCTAACTTTTTAGGCATCTCTAAATCCAGCCAACAAGCACAGTGAGCCATCATTTGCTTTGATTTTTTTATAAAAACATCAAAACTGTGGATATATATGATTAACCTAATCTAGATGAACACACACACACACACACACACACTATAGTGATGGTGACTATCTGAGTTCTGTGAGAATACATAGGGAATGTATTGTAAGCGTAGGTACAGTGAGGAAGTAGTGAAGAGTCATGAACGTTTTGCTAAAAATACATGAAGAAAGGTAGAAAGGGCTAGCACATTCAGATAAGGAGACTATAATGACATATATTAAAAAGTAACATGATTCTTATGAACAATAAACTAGTCTTCCTTGATGTGTATTTTATGTTTGGGTAAAACACTATTCATTTTTTTCTGGATTTGCTTTTATTTAAATTATAGATTTCTGAATATTCCTATACTACCCTGATAATTGAACCACAACTTGTTATTTATGAATATGGCTCACAACTCTTGTACTTATTTGTATGCGTAAATTGCTGGTTTATTACTATATTCAAATAAATTAACTGTTATTTAAAAGTTTTGCTACTATTTTAAGTGTTTCATAGGAAATGATCCTGACAAGCACTGGGTAAAAGTTCATTTTTACCCTATCTGTACACATTAAATTTTCAAACTCTTTATCTCCATGAGTCCTCATTTGTAGTCTGTCATTATACGGAGGCTTCCCATACCGTTGATCAAGAGGAGAAAGGTTAAGCATCACTTCTAAAACAGAACCTGAGAAAGCTTGATAAAAGACAAGTAAAGTCAGGGATCATTAATCTTTATCACACAAGAAAAACTGAAAAAAGTATCAGAAATTTAGCATTGTCATCTGTATTTTTTGTTTCCTTTTTTTTTTTTACTTTCATAATTTGAATAAGTTAAAACATCAGGGTAGACAACTTCTGAATTACTAAAGGCTCCATAATAAAAATTTGTATTTAAATGCAACAAAAATTTGTATTTAAAATACAATCTCAAGTGCAACTCCCTTTTAAAGTAATGTGTTATTAATAAGCATTAGGAAGTTATTATCTTGGCAAATTAGAAAAATATAAAATCTTGAAAATAAGGAATTTTCTTACCTTCTCCTACGTAGTTTTATATCACTTCTTTTATTCATCTGCAAATACACAATGTTTCCTTGTCTGTTAAGGATTTAGGATAAACATTAAGCTTCATTGTCATAAATGCTGTCAGTGAAACAAGTGATGGGCTAGATGGCATTTATAATTAGGAAAAGATGAGGATATGATTGGCATAAAAGAAAAAGACTGTGTGTGTCTGCGTGTTTTATAGAAAAGGCAAGACCGACAAAAAAAGAAATGTTTTTCATTTATTCTTTTCTCATACACTACATCCCAACAGCAATTTCCTTCCCCTCCCTTTTTGTTTCTTCCCCCCCACCCCCACATCTTCCCTTCCCTAGATCCTCACCTCCTCTGTTTCCCTTAAGAAAAGAGCAGGCATCCAGGGATATCAATTAAACAGTGCATAAGAGGTTACAGTAAGACTGGAACAAACCCTCATGTTAAGGCAACCCAGTAGGAGGAGAAAGGTGCCACCAACAGGCAGAAGATTCAGAAGCATCTGCCCACCCCACTGTTTGGAGCCCCACAGGAACACCGAGGTACAGAACCTTAACATACATGCAAAGGTCAGGCTTAGACCCCAACAGATGCTTGGATTGTTGCTTCAGTCTCCTGTGCCTGTGAGCCTTGCTGAAGTGATTGCTGTGGGCCCTGTTCACCCATTGTCCTCCACCTGTCTGGCTCCTACTCCCCCGGTATTCTATTAGGTTCCCCTAGCTTCGCTTAATGTTTGGCTGTGGGTATTTGCAACTGTTCTATCAGTTGCTGCATGAAGCCTTTCTGTTGATGACTGGGCTAGGCATAGTTCTACGAGTATAGCAGAATATCATTAGGGATAATTTCATTGCCTTTAATTTTTTATTTATTATAATTTATTCACTTTGTGTCCCAGCTGTAGTCCCCTTCCTCAACCCCTCGCAATCCCACCCTCCATCCCTGTTCTCATTCCATGCCCCTTCCCCAGTCCACTGATAGGGGAGTTCCTCCTCCCCTTCCATCTGACCCTAGCTTATTAGGTCTGTCTCATCAGAACTGTCTGCATTGTCTTCCTCTGGGGCCTGGTAAGGCTACTCCCTACCCCACCTAAGGGGAAGGTGATCAAAGAGCCAGCCACTGAGTTCATGTCAGAGACAGCCACTGTCCCTCTTGTTAGGGTACCCACTTGGAGTCTGAGCTGCCATGGGCTTCATCTGTGCAGGGGTTCTATTTATCCCCATGCCTGGTCCTTTGTTGGAATATCAGTCTCAGAAAAGACCCCTGGGCCCAGATTCTTTTTTTTTTTTCTTTTTCTTTTTGGTTCTGTAGAGCTCCTATCCCCTCCCGGTTTTTCTATCTTCCCCTTCTTTCATAAGATTCCCTGCATTCTGCCGAAAGTTTTAAAGCAGATGCTGAGATTCATTGCCTTTTTTATTTTTTGCCCGTCATGTTTGATTCCATCCTAGGTCTAGTGGATATTCAGCATGGTTCCTGGCCATCCAGGCAGTGTCATCCAAGGTCTCACTCTCCTGGGAAGGACCTCAAGTAGGACCAGTCATTGGTCGGCTGCTCCCACAAGATTTGCACCACCATCATCCATTATCCCCGCAAGTTGCTGGGTCAATGTCTCAGTCCTACCACTAGAAGTCTTGCCTGGCTATAGAAAACGGCCAGGTTTTCTTTGAGTCTTTGCTAGGGTCACCCTTGCAAAATAGAGAGGAAGATTTAAGCAGAGTATTAAAGGAAGTTCCCCCTATGCATAGCTGGCTTGGAGGATTTTATAAGGCTCTGAGGTTATGAATGAGAGGTTGCTAGTATATGGGCATGACTGTGCTTATTTAGTCATGCAAAGTATCAATGAAATAATTATTTTCACTAATGTTATTGTGAACTTACAGAGTAGAATTATAAACTGCAAACAGAATTAAAGCACCACATGATTTCTTTATATTCTTTTCCAATCGAATATTTGCTTTCCTTAAATATAAGAAAATAATCTTGAAGTCCAAATGGAGGAAATTCCCTCATTTCAATGAGCATTCTTTAAAAGTACAAGGAATAAAAGAGTAAAAATAACAAATTTCTCTATACCAAAACTAATTATTTCTAGTAAACAAAGAGATCTCTAGACAAATTCTACAGACAATTCCAAAGAATATAATTGCAATATCTCAAATTTACAAGGTATTGTGTGTGTGTGTGTGTGTGTGTGTGTGTGTGTGTGTGTGTGTGTGTGTTTGAAAAGAGTGGATAGCTAAGAGAAAAACAGAGAAATGAGGTGATTAGAAAATTCAGAGAATGGAAGCCTAAGTAATTAATAAAAAATCTGAAAACAAAACAAGAAACCTCAACTCATTCAAAATAAGCAGGAGGCATGAAGAAGTGAAAGCAAGTCAGTTTGAACAGTTGCTTCATCACAGATATTGGAAAGCTAAATATATATATATATTTTGTGACCACGAGAAAATAACTCCTCAATATAACTTGATGGAAGGAACATTGGTGTGGGTTAAAGTTTATGTCCATTGTGGAGGGAGACAAGCAGCTCATACCATGGGAGCATGGAGGAGGAGAATGAACATGTCTACACTGGGAGCTCAGACTTCTCTTCTGTCTTTTATTCTATCTAGACCTTCAGCGTATTAGACGGTATCACCCCCATTCAAGAAGCTATCTACATTATTAGGCATTAAACATTAGAGTAAGGAGGTGGATTTTGAAATGTCAAATACTACTAGTGCTAGGAAACAAAAGCATCCAGAAAGCATCATACATCCCCAAAATGTTGGTGAGTAGAAAAAGGTAAGAGAAATAAACTAAAAAAATGATGAATTTATGTAAACTCAAAGACTTTCTCTTTCGCTATATTCTTTATTATTTAGCTATCTATTCACATATAAGGAATCATACATTTAATATATTTAATTTAATTTAATACATTTTTGCATGGAGTGTGATGTGGAGGTATGATTTAGTAGATTTTAGGAAGAAAATACAAAAATAAGACTGAAATGAATGAAACAAAATAAAATTTATATATTTGATGGACTCATGACATAGAAAATGATATAAATTTAAAAGTGTGATAAACTAAGTGATACTCTTAGAAGAAATCAAATAATTTGGTTTCCAAAGTATATTGCTTCATATCAGATAAGACTTTAATTAAAAAAATATAGTTGAAGTATAAATTATTCTACTGTGCTGGATAGTTTTATCTTAACGTGACACGAGCTGAAGTTACCTCAGAGGAGAGAACCTCAGTTAAGAAAATGCCTCCATAAGTTCAGGCTGTGTGCAAGTCTGGAAGACATTTTCTTTCTTCCTTTTCTTTTTTAATTAAAATTTTTTATATTAATTACAGTTCATTCACTTTGTATCCCAGCTGTAGCCCCCTCCTTCCTCACCTCCCAATCCCACCCTCCCTCTCTCATCTCCTCCCTGCTCCTCTCCAAGTCCACTGATAGGGGAGGTCCTCCTCCCCTTCCATCTCACCCTAGCTTATCTGACCCTAGTCTCACCAGGACTGGCTGTAATGTTCTCCTCTGTGGCCTAGCAAGGCTGCTCCTCCCTCGGGGGGTGGGGAGGTCAAAGAGCCAGCCATTGAGTTCATGTCAGAGACACTCCCTGTTCCCCTTACTAGGATACCCACTTGGCTACATCTGAGCAGGGGTTCTAGGTTATATCCATGCATGGTCCTTGGTTGGAGAAACAGTCCCATAAAAGACCCCTGTGCCCAGATATATTTGATCCTTGTGGAGCTCCTATCCTCTCCAGATCATACTAACTCCTCCTTCTTTCATGATTCCCTGAACTCTGCCCAAGGTTTGGTTATGAGTCTTAGCATCTGACTTGAAACATTTTCTTAATTAGTTTGATGAGAGAAGTCTCAGATAATTGTAGGTGGTACCATTCCTGGGATGGTGGTCCTGGATTCTGTAAAAAGCAACTCTGAAGTCTGAGCAAGCCAGGGGTGCAAGCCACTGAGCATCACCTTGTCCATTCCATGTCCTCCTGACTTCCTTCAGTGATGTCCTACGATCTGGAAGTATAAGCTTCATAAATCCTTTTTCTCCAACTTGCTTTTTGGTCATGCTATTTTCTTTCTTTCTTTCTTTCTTTCTTTCTTTCTTTCTTTCTTTCTTTCTTTCTTTCTTTCTTTCTTTCTCTCTCTCCTTCTCTCTCTGTCTTTCCTTTTTTCTTTCTTTCTTTTTGTCACAGCAATAGATATCCTAAGATACATGGTATGAGCAACAAGAACAGCATCGTGAGTGGAGTGGAGCCAGCTGGAGCCTAGATAACAAGTTTTGAGTATTGCAGAGGGCAAAACCAGAGAAATGACCAAGCCTCTAGGAGGAGACCAGGAGATCATGAGTATATTCCAGATAAGTGGACACTGAATTATTTACACTGTCAGAGTTTAGATTTTCTTTGTTCAGATTGTACTGTGCCTTTCTTTCTCTGTCTTCCTGAAAGTCAGTAGAGTTCACACACATTCATTTAGGTTGCAATCAATATTTATTGTTAATACTCCTTGAAGAAAGTATTTAACTTAATTATGATTTTTACAGGAGCCCACAGATGAAAGACTTTGAACTTTTAATGGATTTTGGATTTTAAAGGGCTTGGACATTTTAAAGAGACTCAAAATTTAATGGGTTTGCATTTGCAAAGTTTGTAGAACTTTTCAGGTTATTTATGATTTTAATGTGACATCTTTGGGATTAATGAGAAAGGAATTGCTGGGGCTTATAGTGATGTGTTTATGTGTCACAGTGACAAGGGTTCAACTGTGCTGGAGAGTTTTACGTCAACTAGACACAAACTAAAGTCACCGAAGACAAGAGACTCTCAGTTAACAAAATGTCTTCATAAGATTGGGCTGTAGGCAAGCCTGGGGCGCAGCTTTAAAGTTCTTGTTTGATGCCAGACAGCCCAGCCCCTTGTTGGTGGAGGCATATGCAGCTGATAGTCCTGGGTTCTCCAGGCTGAGGAGACCATGAGAAACAGTAAGCAGCATCCCTCTGTGGACTCTGCATTAGGTCCTACCTCTATGTTCCTGCCCTGTGTGAGCAAAATCCTTACTGATTTTGATGATGATCTCTTATGTTGAACTGTGAGCAAAATAAAGCCTTTCCTCCCCTGGTTCCTTTCAGTTGTGTTGTTTTATCATACCAATAAAAACCTTAGCTAAGACAACTATAAGCTGTAGATTCAAAATAATGTCACAAAAGATTATATTTCCAAATGTAATAATTTTCTGTATATATTTATATTTATATACATATTTATATTATATTTCTGCATATATATTCTGTATATAAATAATTTTCTGTTTTATATGTCACGTTAATGTCAGTAACCTGCATACAAAATGATTTATAAGTCTATTAAAATATTGCTTATATTTTGATATGCACTTCTTCAGAAAGTATGAGTAAAAGAACATCTGCCTTAGACACATTTGAACTAGATGACCAATAATAATCATATAATGCAATATAAATTATAGCTGGAATATAAGTGAAATTTCAAGCACATGTCCATTTCAACAATGAATTTGAATATATGATCATTTTCTTCTCTTCCCCCTCAACTTTTTTTCCTCTTTCTCTCTCTCTCTGTATGTATGTGTATGTGTTTGCCTTTCTTTCTCTGTCTTCCTGAGTCAATAGTGTTCACACACATTCATTTAAGTTGCAATCAATAGTTATTGTTAATACTCCTTTTATTTTGTTTCTAAAGCATTCGAGCACTCACTATAATGAGGTTTTAAGTAGTGGCCTAAGGCAATACAGATTTATCATAAATAAGAAATTAGCCCCTGTGAAAAGAGCAGCACATTAACATGCATCAGGTGACAGATCGCTTCTTTTTAAGCTGGATAAAATGTTAGTCTCTGCTATAATCACATATTTTGGGTTATATAAAAGTTTCAATCATTCACCTCAGCAGCACATATACCAAATTGGAAGAATATAAAGAAGATTTATCATGGCCTTTGCACCAGGAAAAATGGAAATTAGTGAAGCATTCTATGTGGGTTTTTTTTTTTCAGAGAATACTGTACAAAAAAATTTAAATAAAAATTAAAAATTTTGGGGGAGGTCCCCCCCTATCAGTGGACTTAGAAAGGGGCACAGTGGTGATGAGGGAGGGAGGGAGGGACTGGGAGGGAACGAGGGTTCGGGGCACGGCTGGGATACAGAATTAATAAAATGTAACTGATAAAAATAAAAATTAAAAAAAATAAATAAATAAACCAAATCTGTGCTCATACAGTAAAATAAAAAAAAAAAATTAAAAATTTCAAACTTTAATGTTGGTCAATGCACACAAGGGCGAAACCTCTCTGGTTCTTAAGGCCTTTATAGCCTCCTGGTTAATGCTGTAATAGAACAAATTTCTAGACTGCCCCAAAGGTCAAATACAGCAGAGGTACTGCATGAGCAGGCAAGGAGCACCAGGAACTGGCTGCCACGGTTTTGCAGTCCTTTTTTGCTTACTGTTTGTATTTTGTATTAGTTTTTAGATTATTTTTCTTACTCTTATAGCTTCTATTGCTTCTCTGTCAGGCAACCAACTTACGAATCCAGTGAGGAAAGTAGCCAGTGACTATAAGAGCATTAGGACCCAGTCGTTCTCCTGGGACTCCATACCTGCAGTCCAAACTCAGTCCCTGGGCTCGTTCTCCTGGGACTCCATACCTGCAGTCCAAACTCAGTCCCTGGGCCTCCTAGGGCATTTTCAGACTCCAATGTAAACATATTTGTACTGTCTGAGAAGGAACAACTTTAAAATGTGAAAGTGTTTACTTCAGCTAAGGATTTTTGAGGCTTCAGCCCAATGTCAGGAGGATACTGACTCAAGCCCGTGTCAAAGAATATTGTGGCTCCAGAACCTTGTGGCAGAGCATCCTTACCTCATGGAGTGTAGCAGGAAGTATAAAAATGTGACAGAAAGAGGCCAACGATGAACCCATCCTTGCTTCATATAACCCCAATGACCTATTTCCTGTAACTAGATTGTACCTCATACTTTCTGTCACTTCTTAGCCAAGCAGCCAAGTTTTTAATCCAATGAGAAAACCACCTGCTGTTTATAACAGGGCCCCAGAACCCAATCACACCCCTCAAACTCCTCAGCCGCCATCCAAGCTCTCAGTTCCTCAGCCCTATGGGACAATTCATGTTCAAATCCTAAACTCTTTGTACCGTCTGAGGGAAGTTTAATGTGATGATATCATTTCTCCTTGAGCTTCTTCCCATTCCCACCAAGAGATGAATGACATATGGAGAGTGCAGCAGGCATCCACTGTCTGTCTAGGGTGCTATGATCCAAAGACATTGATGGACTTGCTCAAGGGAAGAGAGACAGCCACTGTACGCCCTACCCTCCTGCTCAGCAGCTGTGGTAGTGCTAAGAACACAGCAGTAGGTTCCTGGAGCTTTCTATGCACTCTCTAAGGGAACGTTCAGGTGCTTTCCACACCTGTTCCCAAACATTTCTTATAAAAATAAATATATGTATATAATATATAGTAATATAACAATAACATAAAATATAATATATATTAAAATAAATATATTTTAATACTGGAGGTGTAGTTTCAGGAGACAAACTGGGTTTTGATTACGCTGGAAGAATGTCACTAGGGTCTATGAAAAGAGTCTTTGTGAAGCTACACCACGGGTGTTTGGAGGCTAATGGGGTTCTGGGGAAGAAGAGAACAGCCTCAGTAGAATACACAAAACAAATTCTCAAGAGATAAACTCAGCTTGGGCACATGTCGCAATGTGGGCATGTCGATGCCACATGTTTAAGCCCAAGCTAACAAGAGTTTTTCTTTTCTTCACTTTCTCCTAACTCTGGCACATTTGTTTGTTTGTCTGTTTGTTGATTGGTTGGTTTGTTTTTGGAGATCCAAGGAAAGAGAACTGAAGAGAAAGAAATTCCTGCCTTGTTTTCCCAAACTATAATTATGAAAAACTAAATTAGATGGAAACTTGCAGGTGCATTTTTCTTATAAATAGAAGATAAACATTCATTAATGGGTGTTGTTAGATTTTATAGACCCAGTAAAAAATTTTATTATGTAATAAACATTTGGGAGCAGGTATAGAAAGTATCTGAAAGTTCCCTTAGATGCAAAATGAAGGAGGGTGTATTTAAATCTCTAGCAACCTACTGCTGTGTTCTCTTCCTCATTCACAAGGTATCACCTGGGACACCAGACTTCCTCTCTCTTTGCTCTTTGATCCTAAGCTCTTCCTCAGTTTAGTGAACATTCATACACACTGGAATGTTATAAAAAACGTTTATGCAATGAATTTTTGAGAAGTTCAAATTTTCAATTCAAATGTCATGATTATGCTCTTTTTCCCTGGATTTTGGACACAGCTCTATTTTCTCAGATAGTGGTTACCATGGGCTAAGTGTGGGTGTAGCTTATGGAGAGTGTCCTAGTCAACTGGGACTGCTATCACAAGAGTTCCATGAACTGGGAGGCTTATAAACTACACAAAATTAATTTTAACAGCTTCAGAGGGTGAACAACACGTGATTAAGCTTTGGAAGATTGAGGTTCTTGTAGGAACTATCTATATAACAGTACCTTCTAGATGTCTTTTCCTAAAAGAAGGGCTAGACAAGTTACCAGGAGCCTCATTTACAAGGCAGTTAATACCATTCATGAGAAGAGAACCCTGTAACTCAGTTACCTTCCAAGGACTTACCTTTTATTACAACCATATTGAAAATTAGCATTTAGCTGTACATTCAAAACACACCACACCCACACACACACACACACACACACACACACACATATATATACACACATAAGCATATACATATTGTGTTTAAAAACTGTGTTCTATTTCATAGTTGAAGACACAATTATCATTTCAGCTTACATCAGTTTCTTAATTCTCTCTTTAGTAGTTGACCACAGGATTATGACTACCACCCATGCATCTCCCTTACCATGCTAAAACCAATATAATATGAATAATCCAGTTGCTTCAGATAGGTGAATCAAGTCCACTGAAGGATCTATAGAAGACAATTTAACAAATTTGAATTCCAAACAAGTATTTGAAACAATATTGGCAAAAGGGAAAAAATAACCTCTTAAAGAAATTATACTTTTACACAATGGAATACTATACAGCAATTAAAAACAAGGAAATCATGAAATTTGCAGGCAAATGGTGGGAATCTAGAAAAGATCATCTTGAGTGAGGTATCCCAGAAGCAGACAGACACACATGGAATATATTCACTTAAAAGTGGATACTATACCTATAAGATAGGGTAAACATACTAATATCTGTAAACCTAAGGAAGATAAACAAGAAAGAGGACCAGGGTAAGATGATAAAACCTCATTTAGAAAGACAAATGGGATGGACATTGGAAATAGGAGAAAACAAGTAACAGGACAGGAGCCTACCATTGAGGGCCCCTGAAAGACTCTACCTAGCAGTGTATCAAAACAGATGCTGTGACTCATAAACAAACCTTGGGCAGAGTGCAGGGAATCATATGAAAGAAGGGGAGTTAGTATGACCTGGAGAAGACAGGAACTCTACAAGGACCAGTTATATCTGGGCACAGGGGTCTTTTCTGAGACTGTTTCTCCAATCAAGGACCATGAATGGATATAACCTAGAACCCCTGCCCAGATGGAGCACATTGCAGCTCAGTATCGCAGTAGTTTCCCTAGTTATGGAAACAAGGACTATTTCTGATATTAACTCATGGGCAGGCTCTTTGACCTCCTGCCCTCCCACCCAAGGGAGGAGCAGCCTTACTAGGCCACAGAGGAGGACATTGCAGCCAGTCCTGATGAAACCTGATAAGCCAGGGTTAGATGGAAGGGGAGGAGTACCTCCCCTATCAGTGGACTTAGAGAGAGGCAGGGGAGGAGATGAGGGATGGAGGGTGGGATTGGGAGGGAATGAGGGAGGGAGCTATGGTTGGGATACAAACTAAATAACCTGTGATTAATATTAAAAAATAAAAATTATTTTTAAAAAAATAAAAGCATGAGAAAGGACTGAAGGCAGATGGAGCCTAGTTATGAAAGAGATGTAAAGCTAATCATTTCTCCTCTACTAATTGTGTCGTATTTTTCGATTTTTGAAGATACATAGTGAATATCCTAACTTGTTTATTATTATTATCTTTCATTTTATTTTTTTTTATTAATTACACTTCATTTACTTTGTATCCTCCCTGTAGCTCCCTCCCTCCTCCCCTCCCAATCCCTCTCTTCTTCCTTCTCCATGCATGCCCCTCCCCAAGTCCACTGGTAGGGGAGGTCTTCTTTTCCTTCCTTCTGATCTTAGACTATCAGCTCTCACCAGGAGTGGCTGCATTGTCTTCCTCTGTGGCCTGGTAAGGCTGATCCCCCCCTCAGAAGGAGGTGATCAAAGAACAGGCCAATCAGTTCATGTCAGAGGCAGTCCCTCTTCCCATTACTATGGAACCCACTAGGAGACTGAACTGCCATGGGCTACATCTGTGCAGGGGTTCTAGGTTATCTTCATGTTTGGACTATCAGTCTACTTGTTTGGACTATCAGTCTCAGGGAAGACCTCTCTGCCCAGATATTTTGGATCTGTTGCTCCCCTTGTGGAGCTCCTGTCCCCTCCAGGTCTTACTAACTCCCACTTCTTTCCTAAGATTCCCTGCAGTCTCCTCAAAGGTTGCCCATAAGTCTCAGCATCTGCTCTGATAGTCTGCAGGGTAGAGCCTTTCAGAGGTCCTCTGTGTCAGGCTCCTAACTTGTTCCCTGTTTTCTCCTTCTTCTGATGTCCATCCTATTTGCCTTTCTGGATGGGGATTGAGCATGTAAACATAAAATCAAATATGAAGTTTTACAACTTCAGAATGATCTTAATCTGCCCTTTTCACACCCCTTTCCTGATTGAAACCAGTCATGTTACATTGCCTCACGTGGCTTCTATTTAGTTGTTTATATTATTTTAAAATTTAAAATAATAATAATAATAATAATAATTATTATTATTATTATTATAAATTGGGCTTGTAACAACTGCAGTTTGAATTTTGAAAATATGAAAAAAATATTCAAGGCTGTGTCTTACTTCATTCCTTCCATAATATCTTTTGATAAGTTGATTCATTTACTAAACAAAACATGAAGGTGAGAAATCATAATACCACAAATAGGGAGTAAAGGATGTTTATTTCTTCTGATGAATAGTAATTTGTATCTGCTTGAGTTTTACATTCTGACTGGGAAATAAAAATGTGAATTAAAAATTTGTTTCCTAAATCTAATGTTTGCAATCTCTTGGTTTATCTAATACTGATGTATTAGATAATGTATTAGAAATATACTAAAATGTATATTTCTTATACTCTGAATGAAGTGTATTCATTACAGTTTACTCACTATATCCCATGTATTAATCTATTGAAATATTATTTCCCTGTGCTTATCTCCTCTGAACTAAAATTGTTTTAACTACTCAAATACCAGTCCCCAGAATATTCAAGAACATTTTATGTTAAATATGTATTGCTTGTAACTTTCTGATACTTTTCATAAATTGAATGCAGACCTCCCATTTTTCTTTCATGGTTATCTATTGGAATATTTAGCAGTGGGTGCTCAGTATAGCATGAGTAGATTCAACTTGTCATTGTCAGGAAAGTCTCATACATTTTGCTGTAGAAAAACGTTACTGTGTCTATTAAAACAGCAACTATGTTACTGAATTAATGTGTAAAACCTTATTAGCCAAAGGGTAAAACTTAATGTAAGACTAAATGAAAATAATTCCACATACAATAATAGCATTCAAATAAATAATAAAGAGCTATTCATGATCACATTTGCTGGACAAAAACAGGATGCAGAAATACTAAGAGGCCTAAACGTTAGCTTAGACAAATTAAAAGAAAACTTAAAAGGGGACTAAAATTTGTGTATTTCTAACACTATCAGTGCGTAAAGAGAAAATACGTGGGGTTTTTTTGTGTACATTATTATGAATTCCGTATGTCAATATTTCCTCACTGATCCAACAATTTCTACTTGAATGTTTTGTGTGTCAAATGATTGACTAAATAAAACACAGTGAACTAACGGAGCAAAGAAGCTGTATTATATAAATGCAGGTTTACTGGGAGCAGCAAGGGGGAAAGGGGAGCCACACCTCGTAGCAGGTTTTTAACACCAAACGCCATGCTAAGTCTCAATGATAGAAAACTGAGCAGCACTCACTTCCCTCAAAACTAGCTCATAGCTTAATTAAGGAAAATGTGATTATATTCAAAGATATTTTCATTGTAAAATTATAACAAATGGCTTTTTAAACATCTTTAATAAAAGCTGTATTATAAAACACACATGCTCTGACACACACAAACACACACACACACACACACACACACACACACACAAACTGGATTTCTCCTACACAGGGGATAATGTTCTTTCTAGAGTCCATACTTTGCTAAATAAGAATCCCAGTACCAGATGAAAGATGCTTCCACTGAAGTTGTTGGTTGGAGGTTTCAAGGAGACCTACAGCAATATGTTTTCTTGGTGTCCCACCAGGTAAGGGGCTGTTACTGGAAATGCAAAACATGTTGAACCTACGACATGAAGAAACGAAGTTGGTATTGACCAAGAAGTTTCCTCCTTATGGTCAGCTTTCTCAGTACCAAAAGGTGCTATGACCAATGTTAGAGGAAAACAAAAACAAATGAACAAACAAAATGTCATTAAGATGTTAACACTTATAGCTGCAATAATGAGCAACATAAGATAGGGCCATGTGTGTAATACTGACATGAACAATCATTTCCTTATTGGAGGTGATCTACATGAGGAAGCACGTCTTTAGAACTGTAAATCTATCCAGAAGTCCATCACTGGATTCATGTGGTCAAGGAATAAACATTCAACTCTTATTTTGTTAAAATAATTAATATAATACCAACGTGCTCTCCAAATTCACATCTCTCTATCCATATATTAATGCAGCTTTCAGAACTCATAAAACAGTTTCTTGGTTAAGTGTGTGGTAGCTAATAAAGAAAATAATAATGGGTACAGAGAATAATCGTGTGTGTCATGATCAGCCACAGCTGGGACACAGTTTTCTCCACAGGCCGATGGACCACCTCAGAAGAATAGAAATATTATAAGAACCAGACTTATGGGAGGACTGGTATGAAGCATTGTCTCATGGACATGACATAAACAAGGTACTCATCAACTCCTAACAGCTGTGATTGCGAGAGTCAACACACATGCAGGGCTGGGAGGAGCTCATGACCTGAAATCCTGGTTGAACTATTGACAGTTAGTGGCATCTAGAGAAGAAAGAGTCCATTAATAAATACACGGTCCCTTGTAGGTCAACAACACTCCAGGGAATTACCCCACATACAGGAGTGTATGGATAGCAGAAGATGCAACAATTGTGTATGTATGTATATATATATATATATATATATATATATATATATATATATATGTATGATCTGAAATTTGGAGGTAGGTAATAGGTATGGAGGATTCAATATATATATATGTATGATCTGAAATTTGGAGGTAGGTAATAGGTATGGAGGATTCAAAGATTATAATAAAATGTATTTATGTATGCATTAATATAAGAAAATATAATAAATTATATTTTATTTAAACATATATTAATATTAATGATGAGTTTAAAGTTACATATGGTTTCTTATTATCTAGGCCAATTGAACTAATACCAGTGATTTTCTGCTTCATGTTTCACTTTTTCATGAGGACATTCACTTGGAAAATAACGATCTGTCGAAGGCTTTTGCTGTTATTTCACATTAAACTTCTTTCATAGCTTTCCTGAAATGCTTGGCTCTTGAGGGCCAGGAGACATATATATTGATGAAACAATGCTGAGCACCTGGTAAGTCTCCATGAAAATTTCCCTGAAGGCAGTGGACGTGTGCACACATTTTTCTACCCCTAACAAGTCATTTGCAGAGCCAATTCCCAACTGACAGTGGCAATCAGATATGCTTCCTGTACTGTATTCCACAGAGCATCCAGTTAAGCTCTAATAAATGTGGACATATGCCTAAGCCAAAAAAACTTGCAGACTAAAATTTGATCTACAAGTTCCTACAAGCATGATATAGACAATCGAAGTATTAGTGTTTTTCTTTGAAATAAAAACAATTCTTCATGAAATGGACTACAAGTTCAATGTAATTGCCTCTGTTCCCTCCTGAGCATTAAAGAAAAGTAAATTCTAAGTATTTTTAGGTTATTTTAGTTTTAACAGATGTATAAGAAACAGGACAGGAACCACCACAGAGTGCCTCTGAAAGACTCTACCCAGCAGGATATCAAAGCAGATAGATGCTGAGACTCCTGGCCAAACTTTGGGTAGAGTGCAGGGAAACTTATGAAAGAAGGGGGAGATAGAAAGACCTGGGGAGGACAGGAACTCCACAAGGAGAGCAACACAACAACAACAACAAAAATCTGGGCACAAATGCTCGAACCAAGGACCATACATGGAGATAATCTAGAACCCCTGCACAGATGTAGCCCTTGGCAGCTCCGTATCCAAGTGGGTACCCTAGTAAGGAGAAGAGGGACTGTCTCTGACATGAACTCAGTGGCTGGCTCTTTGATCAGCTCCCCTTAAGTGAGGAGCAGCCTTACCAGGCCACAGAGGAAGACAATGAAGCCAATCCTGATGAGACTTGATATACTAGAGTCAGATGGGGACCTCAGATGGGGAGGACTTCCTCTATCAGTAGACTAGGGGAGGGGCATGGGACCTCCCCTATCAGTAGACTGAGGGAGGGAGGGCAGGATGCGGGATTAGGGAGGGTTCTACAGCTGGGATACAATGTGAATAAATTGCAATAAATAAATATATAAAAATAAATAAAAAGAAAAGGAAAAAAAAAGGAGCATACACACCAAACTATACTGTGTGATTGCTCAATATATATTAAGTAATGCTCAAAGCAAGGTAACACATCTTTCCCTTTGAATATTTATTAGTTTGTAAGTCAGTAACATCCAAACTACATTTTTATAGATTTAAAAAAAATGTGTTTTAAATGAAATAGAATAGCATCACTTTTCCTTTCATCCCTCTAGCCTTTCAAAGCTACCCTCTTTCAATCTATCCTATGCCGTCCCTCCGAATTTCAAGTTGTTAGCCTCTTCATCTTTAGATTTTTTAAAATGTATGATACACTGTTATCTGTAGTCATATCACTGTGCAGGATGAGACCAGTTCATTTTTCTCCTACTTAAATGTGATCAGGTACCTATTTCTCAGTCTATCCCACCCAGCCTTCTATCACATTCCCTTGCCAATGGAAACCATCCTTGGACTGTCATCTTTGGTAAAATTAAGAAATTTGATTTTACATATGAGCGAGTTTTTAAAAAGTTCTTGTCTGTGCTTGATTTACTTCACTTACTGTTGTAACTCCTATATCCATCCACTCACAATCTTTTATCTCCTTATGCCTGAGTATTATACTCCATAGAGTACAATTTATAAACAAATTTGCAGTTGATTGACATTTTAATTGTTTGCAATTCTTGGTTGTTATATATAATGTTAAAATCAATGCAAGATATAGCTCTAATATGTTGATGTCATTTGCTTTGATATATGCCAAGCCACAATCATATGGGAGTTCTGTATTTATTTTTTCAAAACCACTTTTTTCTGTTTGCCACAAAGATGATTTAAATTAAGTTCCAATTACTGATCTGCAGTGAAGTCTTTTCCCCACATACATGCCAACACATCTTAATCTTTTTGATAATGCTTATTCTTACTACAATAAAATGTTGCGTTTGCTTAACAGAGACATTGAACTTCTTCCTAGAAAATGTCTTTTGTTTACATTTAGATGATTTATTTTTTCTATTAAAATTATTTATTTTTTTGTATGACTTTAATTGCATTATTTCCTTTTTCCAGGCCATCCCATTTATAATTTTTTTTGCTATGTTTCAAATTCATGGCCCATTTTTTTTCTTTACTTAATGTTTGTTAGTATGTCTTCTCATAGAAAATGTCTACAGCTAGGTTCCTTACCTATTTTATTGGGTCATTATTTAAATTCTTTTTATAATCTGACATTAATTCTTCATACGTTACAAATTCTCTCCTCCATCCCGAAGCTTTTTATTCTGAGTATGATTTACATGTTAAATAATATCCCAGGTACCTTTACTGAGATCAACAGATTCTAAGTCAGAGTTGGAGGTTGATGAGATATTTTCAATAGTGATTTCAAGCACTATGATTAAGAGATCAAACTTTTCAAGAAAAATTAAGACAAAACTGAGAACAAGAGCATGGGCTTCTCAAGAGAGAGAGTTCCAGGATTAACCTTTAATATTTCTTTTGGTCTTTGGAGATAGCTATAATTATCTCTACTTGAAATATGTTGTAATCACAGTTACTTCAACCAGTGAATGAAGCTTAGGTTCAAAACTAAGGGAATTTCAGTGCACAGTGTTAGCACTTATTTGTAAAATAGTCAATGAAACATAGATTCATAGAATCAGTAAAAATTACCTGTCTCCATTTACTCCATAACTGTTAAGAAATGCGTATTTCACAGGAAGAAAATAGTTGTGAAAAGTGTGCAAAATCTGCAATGATTCTCAGCCAAAGAACTATTCATTGTTGCTTTTCATATCATAGAGTATTTTTTTTTATTTCAGAGAGAGATAGAAAGAGATTTTTAATCTATTATTTTGAGTAACACATACACACACAGACACCATACACCAGACACCATAAACACACACACACAAAGAGAGAGATAGAAAGACAGAAAGAGGGAGAGAGAAAGAGGGGGAGAGATGGAGGGAGGGAGGGAAAGAGAGAGACACGAATATCCATAGAGCAGAAATAAGGGTCAGAAGTAACTTTTTTTTAAAATTTATTTTATTTTATTATTATTAGTTACATTTTATTAACTCTGTATCCCAGCTGTATGTGCTCCCTCATTCCCTCCGAAACCCTCCCTCTCTCCCTCATCTCCTCCCTGCCCCTTTCCAAGTGTACTGATTGGGGAGGACCTCCTCCCCTTTCATCTGATCCTATTTTATCAGGTATCTTCAGAACTGGCTACAAAGTCCTTCTCTGTGGCCTAGCAGGACTGCTCCTCCCTTGGGGGGTGGGGAGGACCTTCGGCAGAGTGCAGGGACACATATGAAAGAAGGGGGAGTTTGTATGATGTGGAAAGGATAGGAGCTCCACAAGGACCAAATATATCTGGGCACAGGGTCTTTTCTGAGACTGACACTCAACCAAGGACCATGTATGGATATAACCTAGAACCTCTGCGCGGATGAAGCCCGTGGTAGCTCAGTAACCAACTGGTTTCCCATAGTAAGGGAACAGGGACTATTTCTGACAGGAACTCAATGGCAGAAGTAACTTTTAAGAGTAAAGCTTTCGGGGCTGGAGAGATGGCTCAGTGGTTAAGAGCACTGTCTGCTCTTCCCAAGGGCCCTGGTTCAATTCCTAGCACCCACGGCAGCTCACAGTTGTCTGTAACTCCAGTTCCAAGGGATCTGACACCTTCACACTGATGCACAAAATTAATAAATTTTAAAAAAAGTAAAGCTTCTCTCTCCCACCCCTCTAAATTTCTATCCCCACACTCTCCACACATGATCCTGATCCCCGACCCTGCTCCCCTCTCTCCCCCATGTCCCTCCCCTTCTCCACTTCCAATGTCTATGATATCTATCTGATTTCCCCTTTTCAGTGGGATTCAAGCGTCCTCCCTTGAACCCTCCTTGTTTCTTTGGGCCTGTAGGTTGTAGAGTGGTAATCCTGTACTTTATGGCTAATAGCCAGTTAGGAGTTAGTCCACACCATGTGTGTCCTTCTGTGTCTGGATTTCCTCAGTCAGGATGATCATTTCATGACGTCCTGACACTATTAATGATACTCTGCTATTCTTACAGACAGGGACTTAGCTTCATCCGCATATAATGGAAACAGATACAGAGACCTGCAGCCAAACATTAGTCAGAACTCAGGGTGCCTTGTCGAAGAGTTAGAGGGAGGATTGAGGGAGCTGGAGGAGTCAAGGAACCACAAGAAAACCTACAGAGCCAATTAACATGAGCCCATGGTGTCTCATAGAGATGGAACCACCAACCAAAGAACATGCATGGATGGGTCCTAGACCCCCTACACATATGAAGTTGATGGACTGTTTGTTCCTCAAGTGGATCCCATAACAATTGGAGTGGGGGCTGTCTCTGTCCTGAACTCTGTTGCCTCCCTCTGGTTATCACTTTTCCTAGCATGGCTGCATTGTCTTGCCTCAGTGAAAGAGGAGGCACTTAATCCTGATGTGACTTGATGTGCCAGGGTTGGTACTCAGGGTTCGGGGAGGGAATATGGAGGAAGTAGGGAGAGGAGTGGGAGTGGGTGTAGAGGAGGGAATGGAGTTGCAAGTTGGATTAAATAAATAAATAAATAAATAAAATTTTATACTCCCGCACACAAAAAAGAGTAAAGCTAAGTAAATTCTAAACATGGTTACTAAGGATGTTTATGGAATCTTTTTGCTAAGATATATGTAAAATTAAGAGAACTAATTAAAATTTCCTCTAATACTTCGCATGTGATCCACAGAGATGATGTAAGATTATTTTTTCCTAAAGTTTTGTCTTTCTACTGTGGTAAAAATTTCTACTAGTATAATCCTCCAATAAAGGTTTTCTATGTTGTGCACAGATAATTAGTTAAACTTGACACAATAATTCAAATATCATAATTTATCATTGATATAAATGTTGTATCTAAGAGTTGAAAACATCAGGCTAAAGTGATGTTCTTGGTCATGTTTTAGAAACACAGCCATAAACTGTAACATTGTATAAAAAACTGCCAATAGACAACATGCTTGCTGGTATAGGGGCATACATTTAGCACTTACTTTGTATTCAGAATACAACAAATCATAGTCACTGTATTTCCTTTCGCACAGTGTCAGAAGAAAACATCCATGGGGTCATAAAGCTTTTACTGGCTTTTGAAATGTGTGTTTTTTATTGCTGACATAAAACATCATGACCAAGTCAACCTGCAAAAAAAATAACTTATTTGTGCTTACATTCCAGAGGATTGGAGTCTATAATGTAAGACAGGCATGGAAGCTAAGGGCTCAGATCTTCAACTACAAGCAGGAAGCAGAAAAATTAAACTTAAAATGGATGAGTCTTTCACTGTCAAAAGCCCTCCTGTAAGGACATGTTTACTCCAACAATGCCCCAACTAGGAACCAAGTGTTCATGTGGCTGAGTCTATGGAGGACAGTCTCACTCAAATCATAGTACGAAAATAGTGAAGATTTAAAACAAGTTGAATTCACGCAACTTTTGTTCATTTATCTGTAATTTGAAGATATTTTTAAATCTAGAGCCGTTTATTTAAGAAAAAGTTCACTCTGAGCAACAAGAAAACTAAGGTATTTGTAGATTGATATTATGGATCAGAAAAAAAATTAGACCTAAAAATAAGTAAATGATAGACAAAATTACTAAAGATTGTTAAGAAAACTAATTTGAATTCTTTGAAAAAAATTTTAGGATCTACATATAATTTAAGAAGATAACAGAATATTGTTTAGCTTTTACTAAAGTAGTTTTTCAATTTATTTGTAAGATTTTCCAACAGTTTAAAGACAAGATTGCCAATCTGTTTTTTTGAGAAAAATCAGAATAAATTCAAATTTGTCATAGTAGAACGCACAATGCCTCACTATCACAGAAAGTCACATTGTATGAGGAACACTAAATGAATTCATTTTCTCCACATTATATGTCCTTCTGCATTATTTATATACAGGTTTTCCTTTGTTTTAAATTACATGTTTAGAATAAGTGTATGTGCATATTGAGTTATATTTCAAGAAATGTTCTATGCTCTTTCTTAAGTTAGATTCTTGTAATTGTTACTAAGTATGTGGCAAAGCATAGTATTTTATTATGAATATCAAATAAACCATCTTAAAATTCAACCTTTTTCTGGACATGTCAGTATCAATGCACAGATGGAGGGGATATTCAGGGGACTTTGTGATACACTGGTGAACTATTTCTGTGGGTAGCTACAGAAAAATGGGAAACCAGTCCCTGCCCCTGTCCAGTGGTCACATAGATGGCTGGATTAAATTAAATGGGTGACACAACAAAATAAAAAGACAGAAATATGGGCAAATAACCAGTTAGGATGAAGGGTGGTTGGTAGACACAGGAAGGAACTGAGAAAAATTTGGAGAAGAAAGCAACCAGAATGTTTTATGGATGTGTCAGAAATTGTCAAATCATGGTATGTACTCACTTATAAGTGGATATTAGCTATAAAATAAAGGATAACCGCACAACTGCATACATACCCAGAGAGGCTAAGGAATTAAAAAGGCCCTGGGTTGGGGAGGATGCCTGAACCCCCCTGAGAATAGGAAATAGGCCCACCCCCAGTTTACCTAGTTCATCAGGTCTCATTGGGACTGGCTTCAATGTCTTCCTCTGTGGCCTGGTAAGGCTGCTCTTCACTTAAGGGGAGCTGATCAAAGAGCCACTCACTGAGTTCATGTCACAGACAGTCCCTGTTCCCCTTACTAGGGAACCCACTTGGACACTGAGTTGCCTTAGGTTACATCTGTGCAGGGGTTCTAGGTTATCTCCATGCATGGTCCTTGGTTGGAGTATCATTCTCAGAAAAGACCCTTGTACCCAGAAAAAGTGGATAAGAGACTTGCTGGTGGGAATGTAAGCTTGTACAACTACTTTGGAAATCAATCTGGTACTATCTCAGAACATTAGGAATAGTGCTACCTCAAGATCCAGCTACACCACTCCTAAGTATATATCCAAAATATGTTAAATTATACAACAAGGACATTTGTTCAACCATGTTCATAGCTGCTCTATTCATTATAGCCAGAATCTGGAGATAACCCAGATGTCCCTCAACTGAGGAATGGATACAGAAATTGTGGTACATTTACAGCATGGAATACTATGCAGCAATTAAAAGCAAGGAAATCATGAAATTTGCAGGCAAATCATGAGAACTAGAAATGATTTTTCCTGTGTGAGTTATCCCAGAAGCAGAAAGACACACACAGTATATATACTCACTTCTAAGTGGATATTAGACATATGATATAGGATAAACATTAAAATCTGTACACGTAAAGAAGCTAATCAAGAAGGAGGACCCTAGGTAAGATGATCAATCCTCACTCAGAAAGGCAAATGAGATAGACATCAGAAGAGGGGGAAATCAGAGAACAGGACAGGAGTCTATTACAGAAGGCCTCTGGAAGACTCTACCCTGCAGGGTATCAAAGCAGATGATAATACTCATAACCAAACTTTGGGTGGAGTGTAGGGAATCTTATGAAAGAAGGGGGAGGTAAAAGACCTGGAGGAGACAGGAATCCAAAAGGAGAGCAACAGAAACAAACAAACAATCTGGTTAGAAAAGCTTTCGATTGTATAAAATCAATCATTGCCTTGCAGGTGTCGCAGGTATGGCTGCTGTATCACACGTGCGTCAGTAGGTGGCAGAGGGTAGAGATGCTGTGCCTACACTCAGTGTGCTCGCCTGTGAACATCTGAATGATTAGCAGTTTAACACTCCAAGAACAAAGGGAGCCTGAAACTACTACAGTTCAGGTGCAGCAACCAGTGCAAGTTGAAAATAGATAAAACTATCTACTGACAGTGGTTGGCTGAATAGATGAGATCCTATGTTCCTCAACAAACACAAGACTTGTTTTGTATTAACTATGGTACTTTATCCAAATATGCTTTGACCTCAATTCCTTTGAAGTTTCTCTCAGAGCAAACTAGGTTGAAAAAAATTAATTTTCAACCATATCAGGAATATGATTTTCACTCAAACAATTCTTCAAATAATTTTTTTTCTTATGCACAAGTGTAAAGAATGAGATCAGTTCTACGGTAGCTCAACATATGCTTATAGGGGCAAATGTTTCAAAAATAGAATGCAGCAAGTGCATGCTTCCTTATTCTCCTAAACTTTGTTCTTCTGACTGGTTCTCTGTGCCTGCCATCAGCACACGGAAATTCACATTTTCAAAATCATCGGCCCCAAGTTGCTCGTGAGTCACAGTACTTGCTACTCAGATGTGAGGAAATGAGTTTAGGTCCTCAGAAATTATTTGTTTAAGAGATGGGTGTGTCACAACTACCTGTCACCCTAGTGGTGGGGGACAGTCAGACAGTGGACACCTTGGCTTTCTAGTCATTCAGCCTAGCTTATGGCAAATCGCAGGCTACTCTACATGTTTGTCAAGAGACCTTGTCTGAAGCAACCTTACAACCATCTTAACTGAAATGTTGGATGAGTACCAACACTGAAAAATTTTCCATGGCATCATTTTCCTCCCCATCCCCACGCATCTCCTTCTCTTGAGGTAACTCTTCTGCCTATGAATCCTAGGAAGTTTTTTCTATGCCTATATACTGACAAAACATTATGAGCCAAAAGCAAACACACATACATGCACATATAAACACACACACACACACACACACACACACACACACACACACATCCCCACACACACATGCAGATCAGTATATATTATCAGAAAAAAAAAAGCAGATCTCACAACCAGGCAAAACTCCTTTCCTATCCATCATTTAATCTAGGAACAGGAAAGGATGTAGGCTGAACTGCTTTTGTGGTGTTTTAGCATTTGCTGATAAAATCTAGAACTATATACCTTGCTTGCTTAAAACAATGACACCAAAACTCTGTAAGAGAAGATATTTTGTTCACCTCTTATTTCAAATAATACTAATTGTTCTGTAACATTTTTGACAACTATGTGAGTGAAAGATAAGTGACTGTTAATTTAATTTTGTGATAGTCCACTACAGACATAAGCCAAATTCAAATTAACATACTCAACCATAAAAGCACAGTATCCACACCAAACATTGTTACAGAGGACAGCAATTCCAAATTCATGTGGAAATCAGAAAATTATGGAATTCAGTCTCTTCTTCCACTTCTACGTGCGATCTGGGGATTGAAACCGGGGTCACCAGGGTTGTGTGCAAGCGTCCTTATCTGTTGAGGCCTCTTGCAGCACATGCTTATTCTAGGCACTAGATAAAGAAGAAAATGATGGAAATGAATAGGGCAGAGAACAAGGAAATAGCAAGCACACAGCTTTTATTGTCCCCCTCTGGGTTCAACAGGAATTTCTCTCCTGGCTAGAAAGTGTGATGATGTGTAGGGACACCATCAGGTAAGTGTGTTTCATCTCAGTTACTAGGTTGTGTGGTCCGATGTGACTAAAGCTCTGACCACAGTCATATTTCTCTCTCTAGCATGACAAGATCCTGCCCTGAATCTCATTATTATCATCTGGCTAATCCAGGAAATTGAAGTGGAAGAGTACAAAAGGTATCTTCTTTGAGGACAAGGTTAAATTTCTTTCCGCAACATCCTTTGCATTAGTTTGAGTTGTAACCACAAACTACCATAAACTGAGTGGATTCACCTACAACATCTCTTTTCTTACAACTCTGGAGAGGAGGCCTACATCCAAGAAAGAAGTATTTCTTTCTGCCAAAGGTTCTTTTCTGATTTGAACATGTCCCCATCTGATGTCCCTTCACAGAGCCTTTCTCCGTGTTCACAAGTAGGTAACCTGCCTACAAGTTCTCATCTTCTCTTTAAAACAAGGACAACACTCAAATTAGAATAAGACTCTACTAACAGCCATATTCTAGGTTGATCATCTATTGAAGAGTCTACAAACAGCTTTAGTATTTGTAGTGCTATGTGTTATAAACTAAACATAGGAGTTTGCAAAGACATAATTCACTCCATGGCACTGCCTGAACTCTATAGTAAAGCCTATCAAGTTTGTCTTATGTTCTTTGATACATGTATGTATTTTAAGCATATTAAATAATTAATTCAACATGTAAGTATTATTTCTTAATGGTGAGATTATTCTGTTTTCCACAGGAATGAAAAAGAACTGTGTGTGTTTTCACACAAGTGTATGTTGTAATCACTCTTAGTTCCACGGTTTTCTGTTCTTTGACAGAGCCTGAATCATTTCTACACCATGAGGAAGAAAACGGGAAGTTTGAAAGATTTGGTTTTGAACTTTTCTGCATTCATAAATTTCATGTGGAAAATACTGAGCTGTAGTGAGATCATGGGGAATCTGTCAAGGTAAGGCCAACATGCTATATATTCAGAATATTAATAAAAAATCTATATCAGCTGCAGGGCAGGCCTCATGTTCTGGAGCAGTTGGACAGCATTTGGACAACATATGATGGACTCAACAGTTTTTGTTGTTTGGTGTGTGTGTGTGTGTTTTCATTTAATTACAGTTTGGTGGGGTTTGTTTTTGTATTGTTCTGTATTTCTTTCCCTTGTAGGTGTTGTTTTATTTTGTTTTCTTAGTTTTAGGGGGCTCTATTGTAATAGAGTTTTTGTTTGTAGTTTGAGAAAGAATTTAATTTTGGTTGGGTAGGAAAATGGAGAGGATTTGGAAGGAATTGGAGGTACAGGGAATATGATCAATATATCTTTACACTTAAAATTGTTTTAAATAATAAAATATAATGATTAGTGGTTAACAAAAGAAAGGCTATTCAAACTGGTGTCTGTGGCCTTGATTTTGTATTATAGGTTTCAGTCTCCTCCAGGCCCACCTGTGATTCAGTGTAGAAGATTGCTGTAGTATAATTAGCTTTTCTAATTCAATGCCAAGGGAAACTAAATGATGCTTAGAAGAAAAGATACCTTCTATCAAAACAAATAATCATGTCAGCCATTATTTAGATCTCCACATGAGCCAAGATAAATTTATTACATCTTGCTAGAAATGTTTTGGCACATTAATCCTGAAGCTTCGGTCAGCTACAATGGTGTTTGCATGTGTTTAGTGAAGTTGGCAGATAGACTAGGGGAAACATATTCCAACAGTAAATTTGATACTAGTGTTTATATTTCCCTTGAGTCCCCCAAGAATATGCAGTTTCAAAACCAACATGCTTAATGATATAAGATTGTTTTACATGGAGTCTAAAAAAAAAGGCAAGAATATGACCTGTAGTTCTGAGGAACTGACTTTATAAACAAAAACCAGCATTTTAAAGTATTCAGCAGTAGAGATAATATCCTCTGTCCTGTCTTATGCCAATAAACAAACATACATTTCTGACATTTTGGTTGCTAAAATTAAACCAAACGGGATTTCTTTCCTTCCAAGTAACATGAGAAACACCTGGGTGCTTGTGTTCTCTCTGGTAAGCCTTTGTCCCAGCACAGTCTCTGCCTTCTTCCTTCTTTAGTTACAGGTTGTAGTGGTTAGCGCTAATTGTCCAGGTGACAGACTCTGAATTCTCTAGGAGACAGGCTTTTGAGCACACCTATATTTTGATAACAGTGTGTTGTGTGGAGAACCATTCACTGTAGTTGGTGCTGTGTCCTGGTCAGTGGGGCCTGCGCTGTGTAAACTGTGTCCTGGTCAGTGGGGCCTGCGCTGTGCAAACTGTGGACATGTGCTGAGAACGCATCATCAGGTGGCGACTTTAGCACTTTTTTTTCTATACTTTGCCAATGACTTCTTTATTTCCTTTAAAATATATTTTATTTTTTAATTTTCTTAAACTGTCTTGTTTCTTTCCTTCCTTCCTTCCTTATTTCTTTCTTTCTTTCTTTCTTTCTTTCTTTCTTTCTTTCTTTCTTTCTTTCTTTCTTTCTTTCTTTCTTTTTCTTTCTTTCTTCCTTTCTTTCTTTCTTCCCTTTTTACCCCTGCTATAACACTCTCCCTCATCTCCTCCCAGTCCCACCCTCCATCCCTCTTATCCCCCATGTCCCTTTCCTAGTCTACTGGCTAAGATCAAAAACTCAAGAGATGACACATGCTAGAGAGGATGTGGAGAAAGGGGAATACTCTTCCAAAGCTGGTGAGAATGTGACCTTGTGCTTTGGAAATCAATCTGGTGCTTTCTCAGAAAATTAGGAATAGTGCTATCTCAAGATCCAGCTATACCACTCCTAGGCATATACCCAAAAGATGCTAAACCATATAACAATGACATTTGCTCAAATATCTTCATACCAGCTTTATTCATAATAGCCAGAATCTGGAAACAACCTAGATGACCCTCAACTGAAGGATGGATACAGAAATTGTGGTACATTAATACAATGGAATATTACTCAGCAATTGAAAACAAGGAAATCATGAAACTTGCAGGCAAATGGTGGGAAATAGAAAAGATCATCCTGAGTGAGGTAACCCAGAAGCAGAAATACATAGTGTATTTAAATGTCATTTCTAAGGCAATGTCCTGAAAATAGAACACAATCACAATACATAAAGCAGAAGGCAGAAGACAACCCATACACACTAAGATGCTTTTGTTTAGCTATCACTATTTTCTTATTTGTTGTTTTGCTTTATATTATTTGTTGAGCACTTTTTATAAAAGCTTCTAGTCTCCACATCATCATACTTAACACTATTCTATATTATCACAAATTCTGTTCACATTTGTTGTTTTTTTCAAGGCTCTTGAAGGTGGCTCAATATGACCCTCAATGTCACCATTGCATGTTATATATGCTATATCCTAAAACATCAGAGCTACCATAGCTCATATTTCAGAATAGCAAATCTATTTATTTATTTATTTATTTATTTATCTATTTATTTATTTATTTATTTATTTATTACAATTTATTCACTTTTTTTGCTGCAGCTTCCTTCTCATCTCCTTTCAGTCCCAACCACCTTCCCTCTTCTCCCCCTATGCCCTTTCCCTAGTGTCCTGATAGGGGAGGATCTCCTCTCCTTCTATCTGATTCTAGCTTATCAGGTCTCATCAAGGCTGGCTTCATCCTCTGTGGCCTGGCAAGGCTGCACTCCCTAGGAGGGAGGTGATCAAAGAGCCTGCCACAGAGTTTATGTCAGAGACAACATTTGAACCCCTTACTAGGACACCCACTTGGAAACTGAGCAGCCTATGTGCTTCCTCTGAATAGGGGGTATATGTCCTCTCCATTCATGCTCCTTGGTTGGAGTATCGGTCTCTGCAGGCCCCCCTGGGCCCAGGTTTTTTGACTCTGTTGTTCTCCTTGTGGAGTTCCTGTCCCCTCCAGGTATTTCTATCTCCCTCTTCTTCCATAAGGATTTTGGCACTCTGCCCAAAGTTTGGCTACAAGTCTCAGTATCTTCTTCCATACCCTGGTGAGTAGAGTCTTCAGAGGTCCCCTGTGGAAAGCATAGAAAAACAAATATTAAAAGCATTTAAGTGGGATGTTCAACATTGATTTATTTTACATCTTGCATTTTTTTGTTTAGTTGTACTGGCATGAGAATTATAACTTTAGAAATTCCAGTCACGTTTTCTGCCTTCTCTGAATTTGGAAAGGATCAGACAGAAATGCAACAGAAATTCATTATGCATATATCTATGTACATGAACAATAGTTCTAACAGGCTGAATAAAAATTATGTGATATTTATATCTGGATTTAAAAATGGGGAGTTTCTGAAGTGAGACCAAAAATTCACAATTGTCAAAAGTATCTATCTCCAGACCAATTATATACAGATGTGATGTGATGTGTGTACTTGTGTGTGTGTGTGTGTGTGTGTGCGTATGAACTAATGAAGAAATTGATAACTCTATCAAACACCATGTATGGAGTGATTCCTCTATTCTTGGTTATGCAGGTAGCTTACAGCTGAAACTTTATTGACTGAGGAGGATCAGTGCACAGTCAGTATGGTGCGGTGATATTTATGTCATAAAGCTAACCGATCATACCAAGATATGCTTGAATATAGTCTGCAGATACAGCAATGCATATTAGATGCAAGAGGAAATATTTTCTATCTGAGTCATTTGATTACTAAACAAAGAATAGCCTTAATAATCCATATTATTTCCCCAAATGCCCCCACATTATCCTTTCTAGAGACTAGAGCACTGACGTCAGGAAGGATCACTTGCGTTAAGTGCAAAATCACAAGGACAAGCTACATAAGGCAAAAACATGTTTTACCATAGAAGCATATGGATAACAACAGCTAAAGTAAACATACAACTATCTGCTACACCTGTGAGGAGCTGGAAACAAATTCAAAGAACAACTCTGTGTTTTAAAGAGACTGGTGTCACAAGACTCCTATCTTGTTTTCTTGGAGTTTTCTCATAAGCACACGGAATTCTCACATGATTTCATTCTTGGATTGTGTTCTAACATAGGACAAAGATCTTTGCAAATGTGTATCTTGTTCTTCTCCCTCTTCCCATTTGTCCTTTCTGTACTTCATATAGAGTACAGAGAAGTATGAAAGTTTGATAGACCAGGCAAAAACTTTTCTCTTCAAGTAAAGGTTATGGAATAACTTTAAAGTCTTTTATCACATTTAGAAGAAAATATTTATTATCAGCGATATAATTTCAGTCTGTGTTTCAATTATACAAGCAACAGAGCAAAAGAAAACACAAATATTCCACAAAATGCTTTGCTTGTGTGCTTTTCTTTAAAAAACCTTATGTGAAAGTAGATTTGGGCATATTTTCAAATCTTTTACATGTTCACTGCCTAGAATATCTTAGCAAGTGCACGTTTGTTATCTGAGAATGCTGATCATAGTTATTTTAGTGAATGGCCAATGTCATCATTCTTTTCTTTCCATTTCAGGCCTAGGATATTTCCTCAACATGGCTCCCAACTGAGCACTCACTGCTGGTTATTCCACTTAAATTCAGAAAGCTCTACACACATAGCATAGGTTTGGTAGACAAGATGTAAGCACAGCATGTTTCAGAGACTGGTGCAGTTTTGTAGGTACACACATGAAATGACACAGGAGAATTAAGACAAAGGAAAGAATGTGGACTAGTTGGTGACAGGAGCGAGGTGTTCTTGTTTCAGTCAGGTGTCATGAAGATAAACAGTCTTAGACAAACACATCAGATCAGGCAGTCCTATAAATATCTCTTTATAGAATTTCCACCCATATAAAAAGAACAATGTAATATTAGCTAGAAATATGCAATTCTACGGACACAGCAATGCAGAGTGTGCCCAGAAATCAGTGTTTCCCACTGAGAAAAGAATGACTGAGGGTCCGAGTTTAAGAGAATTTGGGACATATTTGGGAATGCTTAAGGAGGCTATTGAAAGAAACAGTTACGCAATAAGCCATTGCAATCTTGAACCGGAAGCAAATATTATTACTGTCACCAGTTCTGCCTGGGTCACTTCTTGCCAGCAGTCAGCTATGGATTGGGAGAGACTAGTGTGTTTTATGTCTTATTGCTGAGCTATTGGCTATGGGTAGATTCTGGGTAGGAGGGACTCATTCTCTTCAATTAATGATCCCACCAGACTCCAAAGGATATTTCCAAACTCAGGGTTATATATAAGGCCTTCTTTGGAGTCAGTGGGTCACTAAACAAAACAAAACAAAAAAGAAAAACCCAAAGGGTATGAATGTAGAAAAGAAACTTGTAGGTAAGAAGGGAGTCTATGTCTGTGACATGAACTCAGTGGCTGGCTCTTTGACCACCTCCCCCTGAGGGGAGAGCAGCCTTGCCAGTCCACAGAGGAGGACATTGCAGCCAGTCCTGATGAGACCTGATAAGCTAGGATCAGATGGAAGAGGAGGAGGACCCCCTCTATCAGTGGACTTGGAGAGAGACATGGGAGGAGATGAGGAAGGGAGGGTGGGATTGGGAGGGAAATACGGAGGTGGCTACAGCTGGAATACAAAGTGAATAAACTGTAATTAATATAAAAATAAATTTAAAAAGAAGGCAGTCTAAGGGAGATAAGAAAGGATGCGTGACAGAATATATTATATAGACATGTCAAAGAACAAATTTAATTAATAAAAATTCTTTGACTTTAACATTTAAAATAAAGATGTATTTGGGACTAAATATAATAATTCAATGCATAGTAATGATTCATAACCATTTTCTCCAGATGAGCATGCAGTTATCATAGCAACATTTATAAATCTTTAATATTTTTTCATTAAGTTTTCAACATCAAAGTAGCCATATATCAGATTTCTAAAATATTTGATACACAGTTTCTGCTTCATACGTCATTTTTTTTTACATCTGTGCTGATCTTAAATATCTTATTAATTGGAGTTCTATATATCTTGCAACCTGGAAAGTGATATGCTTCCTATTTGATTCTCTCTCCTCTCTCTCTCTCTCTCATGCATGCTCTCTCATTCTCTGTCTTTGTCTCTGTCTCTGTCTTTCCTCCTTTCCTCTCTCCTTCCCCACTCAGTGTGTGTGTATGTGTCCTTCTGTTTGGACACAGGTCTTATGCACAGTGAGCATTCAGTCTTCCATTGAGCAAATTCCTCAAGCACTGGAAGCAATTTTACTCAATTAAGTAAATTTTAAATTAGCCCATCAAGTCATTCATATATTCAAATTATGTGGGTCATTTTGCATAGAATTGGTGTCACTCAATATATTGCTAATGATGTTAACAATTCCATTTTTATTTTTAAGAATTTCAGTGAGCTTCTTCCCTAGGGTCTTCTTTGTTGTTTAGCTTCTTCAGATGTATATTCTTTTGTAGGTTTCTCCTATATTATATGTCTAATGAGTGAGTATATACAATATTATATGTCTATGAGTGAGTATATACAATGTGTGTCTTTCTGTTTCTGGGTTACCTCACTCAAGATGATCTTTTCTAGTTCCCACCATTTGCCAGAAAATTTCATGATTTCCTTGCTTTTAATAGCTAAGTACTATTCCATTGTATAAATGCACCACAATTTCTGTATCCATTCCTCCACTGAGGGACATCTGGGTTGTTTCCAGATCCTGGCTATTACAAATAGAGCTGCTATGAAAATGGTTGGGAAAATGTCCTTGCTGTATACTTGTGCATGTTTTGGGTATATGCCTAGGAGTAGTATAGCTGGATCTTGAGGTAGTACTATTCCTAATTTTTGAAGAAAGTACAAGATTGATTTCCAAAGTGGTTGTACAAGTTTACATTCCAGAAGAAGACAGGGAACAGCACAGGAACCTACCACAGAGGGCCACTGAAAGATTCTACTGATAAAGGTATCAAAGAAGAGTCTGAGACTCATAGCCAAACTTTTGGTAGAATGCATGGAATTTTATGAAAGAAGAAGGGATAGAAAGACCTACAGGATACAGGAGCTCCAAAAGGAGACCAACAAAGCCCCCCCCCCAAAAAAAACCCCGAGCCCTGGGTGCCCTGCAGAGAATGATGCCTTGACCAAGAACAATGCATAGAGAGGACCTACAACTCAGCTCAGATGTGGCCCACAGATTTGGTGTCCAAGTGGTTTCCCTAGTAAGGGGAGCAGGAGCTTTCTCTGGCATGAACTCAGTGTCAGGCTCTCTGATCACCTCCCCCTCAGGGGGGCTGCAGCCTTGCCAGACCACACAGGAAGACAATGCAACCAGTCCTGATGAGACCTGGTAGGCTAGGGTCAGATAGAAGAGGAGGGTCCTCCCTTATTATTGGACCTCGGGAAGGGCATAGGAGGAGAAGAGGGAGGGAAGGTGGGATTGGGAGGAGATGTGGAAGGGGTCTACAGCTGGGATACAAATTGAATAAATTGTAATAAATAATAATAAGAATAAGAATTTCAGTGAATATACTGCTAAGCATGCTAAATAGTATATTTTTAAAGCTTAACAAATTTTACAAATATTCTTTTCAATTATGAATTAACACTTCTGTAGTTCATGAAATTTAGTCCTGGGAAATGTTTATGTTGATTACTATTCTAAATTCTGTCCTCTGTGAATGAATATGTATTTTCAAAATACAAGAAGCCTGTTATATCAGTAATATCTGTAGGATCCCCAACTGTGAATTCAACAAATGTAATTTGAATAAATTTGGAAACAAATTATGCCTTTGGTCATCATGGAAAGACTTCTATTTTGCTTGCTGTTTTCTTTTCCCTAAATAGTACAGTACAGTACATATTTTATTTGTGTGAATTATGTAAGATTCCTCCAAATGAGAAGAACTAGAGCAGACAAGCTTTGCCAAAGATTATATGGCTAATTACAACTAAAGTATGTATGAAAAAAAAAAAAAAGAAAGAAATGATGTATCAGGAAAACTTGGGAAAATCATCATTTGGTCTAGCTTTGAATTTGTATCTATTGTGTGGGCTTTATATGTGTCAGTTATAATCTTGAAGGGCAAGGATTATGTTACGTAATTCTCAACTCCTATCTCTCTATCTATTATGTTTCAGGATAATTTGTTTAACAAATCTTTTAAAATATCAAAGGTGGCACTGAGACTATTTGAAAAAATAAATTTAACTAAATAATAAACACATATATTAAAACACAATTAAATTATATTCTATTTATTTATTCTTATTTATATTCTATTTTTATTTGTCCTTTCTTTCTTCCTTCCTTCCTTCCTTTCTTTCTTCTTTCTTTCTCCTCTCTTAGGTTCTTTCTTTCTTTTATTTTTTCTTTCTTTGCAACAGAGTTTCACAGTGAAGTCACGGTATTTGTGTTGTCTAGTTGACAGGTTCTTGAGAAGAATATGCTAGTTTTCTTTATGCGTTACCACAGCATAGTAAAGGGATGTCCCAATCCCTGAGTATATAAGCAGCATAAGTTGAACTCAATGTGTTATTTTCAAAACAGAAACGACATAAGGTGAATGTTCATGAGGAGGAGTCAGGAGGATGAGTGAGATATATTGAGTAAAATTCAAATAAATTCTATGAAGTTCTCAAAACATAAATAAAGTCTTTATATTAAAACAAGTAAAATATGAACAAGTTTATCTGAGGTGATAAGAAGAGGAGAGGAATTGAGTCCATGTTTCATAACTGCAATCAACAATAAAAATATCCACTTACCACTTTTAGATTTAATATTGTATCATTTGGCAGTAATGAATAATATAAAAAGAAAATGATTGACTTTTAAGTTTAAACTTTGTATTGGTTTCTTCATTACTTTTACCTCGTGCTCCCCAATCCTACTCATCATCCCTTCCTCTTGTACCTGCCCTCCATCCTAGGAACCTCCTTAGCCACACAGAAAAACAAAAACAAAAACAAAAAAACCCACAACTCATTGGGGAAACTCTAGTGTGTCACCATGTGTCCCTCCCATTCCCATTTGTTCACACTTCTTAGATTGCAAATATTCATTGCTAATGTTTCTTAGTCTGTGACAAAACCTCTGGCTTTTGCTACTCTATACTCAGTACCAGAATCTCACTGGGACTCCTGTCATATATCCTTTTGTTGCACTGTGTCACGGTGATCCTGTAGTTTTATCACTGTAGGACCTGCCCCTTCATGTGCTCTAGCGGTTTATCAATGGGGTAGATGTTGGGGTGGTCATATTTAAAGCCCTGGATCTGGTCTTGAGAGATATCTGAGCTGGTCAGGCCATGGCTCTCCTACTCTCATGCCCTCAGAGATACCTCACTACAAGCTCAATAAGCTCTATCCTGTTGCCCTGGAGAGGTACAGGCCCTCTCTCCTGAGTGCTACAGCTGGTGATGGACAAGGCCAGTTAACTCTCATGCCTGCCTTAGGTGGTAAGGGTAGAAGGCAGAGGAGAGCTTTTCTACCTAGCCCACATTATTGCATGACAGAAAAGCATCAGGGCCAGCTCACCCACACTCACATGTTAGGGGCAGGCTCACCTGGGCCCCCTTCATCAGGGTCAGATCTGTTGATTTGCCTACATGAGGTGCAGGACTCCTGCATTTCCAAATGCTTCAGCAGTGAGGGGCAAAAACAGCTTCTGCTCTCATGGCTCCATTGGGGCCAGCTTTCCAACCCTCTGCTAGTAGTAAGAGCAAAAGGGAGGGGAGGGGATCTCTCCCTTGCCAACACCACCTCTCAGCAGAAAAGTGGCAGGGCCAGCTTTTTCCAGGCTCAACATCCAGAGACAGAGCTACTGTCCTGCTCAGGCAAGGTTCAGGGCCTACCCTCCTGAGTGCTGGTGAGGGTCAGGGATAACTCTCATGTTCTCATGATCCCAGGCCAGGTCTCCCACCTGCCACAGGATAAGGAATGAGGGGGAGAGGAAGAGGGAATTTTTCTCTTGTCCATGTCACCACACTGGAGACCAGTGGCAGGGCCGTGTCTCCCGCGCTCATATCCTCAGATGGTCCTTCAACTCTCTGGTAATATGTGGGGCAACTTCTTCCAGTACTGCAGCTGCCTAGACACAGGGTCAGCTTTCCTCTCGTCATGCCCCTGGGACCAGCTCTCCCAGGATGCCCCAGTGAGGGGTGGAGCCAGTTCTGCACAGCCCTCAGACATAAACATGTCTCTGAGAAGCAGCCCAGACCAGGAACATCTGCCTAGGCTTTGGTGGTAAGAAACACTTCTGCTGCAGGGACAATGACCCAGACTTGGCCCCTGTGGCATGACTGACTATTCATATAAGGCTGTGCAGAGGAATTTTATCCAGCAAAATGGCTGCTCTGGCAAAGCATTACATCCAAAGGCCTTCTAGGCTTATGTGCTCCAGCTGGAATGCAGACATGCTCTAGATTATAGTGTGATCTGGCTGGAATACAGACATGGCCTTAGTACACACTTTTAACCCCAAACAATGAAAATAAGATTAGTTTGTAGGAGGAAGCAGCCATGTTTGCTGTTACGTCTCATTCAGAGGCAGACAGAGTGATGAATCAGGAATAGATTTGACAGAATGAGCCAGAGACAGGATATTCCTAACTTTCAAAAGAACAGGACATGAAAGAGGGGTTTTATTAAGAGTTGATTACTTGGACAGTTTTACAGTGACAGGTTCCAAAGAGAAAAAGCTAGACACAAGTGAAGATAGATTGATCCAGAGGATGAGAAGGAGGCAGAAGATTAAAACATATTGCCAGAATTAGTTTAAGGCCAGGCATAGCAATTAAGTCAGAAGGTAAGAGAAGCCAGTTTGAATCAGTCAGTTTAGAGAGAAGTATAGGACAGAAGAACTGAATTGAACCAGCCAGTGATGGTTGAGAAAGGGCTAGAAAGGCTTATCCCTTCATCCAAGGAAACATTTACAAGTCTGTTCCTTACCACCTTTGATTCTCCACTTCTTCCTCTCTTCATTGTGCCCACATACTTCTGTTTCTATTTTTCTTCCATTTCTCCACAATGTACTTGTTCCTTTTAATGGCTCCTGGGTCTCTGAGTGTCTAGGGACATCTCAAGTGTGGTCTTAGGAGTACTATGCCATGCTTTTACATTATGACATTCAGCATGGGTCATTTTGGGCATGCTCTTGACCCCAGGCCTGCATCTGTTGGAATGGTGGTCATCTCAGGCAAGCTCCGTGTTTAATCACTGACATGCTCTCCCTAAGCCTCCATTTCTTATGATCAGAAGGGAAAATAGCATAGATACCTGTTTGCAGTAGAACAGTGGGAACAGGATAGGAGACCACCACAGATGTTCTCTAAAAGACTCTACCAAGCAAGGGATCAAAGTAAATGCAGGAACCCACAGCCAAATTTTGGATAGAGCACAGGGAGTCTTATAGAAGAAGGGGGATATAGATGGACCCACAGGAAACAGGAGCCACACAAGGAGATCAACAAAGCCAAAAAAAGCTGGGCCTAGGGGGGACTGCAGAGACTGACACACCAACCTAAGACCATGCATAGCGATTTTTAGAGCTCCTACTCAGGAATAGCCCATAGACAGCTCACTCTCCATGTGGGTTCCCTAGTAAGGGGAGAAGAGACAGTCTCTGACATGAACTTGGTTGCCTGTTCCTTGATCACTTCTCCCTGGTGAGGTGAACCCAGCCAGCCCTCAGAGGAAGAGGCTCCAGGCAGTCCTGATGAGATCTGATAGGCTAGAGTCAGACAGTAGGGGAGGAGGACTTCTCCAATCAGTGGACTAAGAGAGAGGAAGAGGGAGAAGAAGTGGGAGGGAGGGAGGAGACTGGGAAGTGCTACAACCTCCCTGATAACCTAGAACCCCTGCACAGATGTAGCCCACGGCAGTTTAGTGTCCACGTGGGTTACATAGTAATGGGAAGAGGGACTGCCTCTGACATAATCTGATTGGCCTGCTCTTTGATCACCTCACCCTTGGGGGGGAGCAGCCTTACCAGGCCACAGAAGATGACAATGCAGCCACTCCTGATGTGATCTAAGAGACTAAGATCAGAAGGAAGGAGAGGAGGACCTCCTGTATCAGTGGACTTGGGGAGGGGCATGTGTGAAGAAGGGGGAGGGAGGGTGGGATTGGGAGGGAAGGAGGGAGGGGCTTATGGGGGGTTACAAAGTGAATAAAGTGTAATTAATAAAATAAAATTTAATTTAAAAAAGTATGAAAAGAATAAAATAAATAGAAAAGGTTTATTTTCAGAATCAAGACATATTTTGGTTAATTTTGAGTTTCTTTAAGTTTGATCTTATTTTCCATTTTCTATACTATGTAGTTCATTATGTGATTGTGTTTCCATCATCTTAAAAAATAAAAAATAGAATAACAAATATAAAAAAGTGAATAAATTGTTTAAAAAATCAAATAAATATTTAAATATAATAATAATATAAGAAGAAAAAGAAATATCTGTAAGAGTTTCTGAGAGGAGAGAATAAGGCTACAATTTAAGAGTGTCTGACAAAGTAGGTACTAAAAAATAAATAAGATAATGCAGACAATCTCTCTCTCTGTCACACACACACACCAAAAAAAAAAAAAAAAAAAAAAAAAAAAAAAAAAAAAAAAAAAAAAAAAAAAAAAACCCAAACTTGTTCTTCTGGCTCTTACATTCTTTCTCCCCACTTTCTGGCGTGATACCCTACCTTAGGTAAAGGAGTTGTACTGCAGTTGTATCCTTTGGAACTGGACACCATACTATGCATTTTGATTGTGGTTTTCTGCAATGGTCTCCATCTGCTGCAAAGAAAATTTTCTTTTTGTGGGTATAAGGGCAATGATATTCATCACATACTCATTCTCAAAGCACTCTCTACTAACATTTAGCAAGTCTCTTTTTTTCTTAAAAAAATAAAAAATAAACACACACACACAGCAGGGTAATGTGAAATAAAATTTACCATCTTAACCGTTTTTAAGTACGAATTGGTCCTGGGTTGTAAACCCTATGATGTCAAGTAACACACCGAATAGCCTGGCTGTGATTCCTATGGGTAAGGAAAGAAGAGCACATAACACAGAGAATCTGCTGCTGAGACTCACATGCTTTTCCTCTCACCTCTTTAGGTTTCATTCACATAGCTCAAACATTCTATAGCCATAAGACAGGAAATCTAGTTCAACATCCCTTGGAAACTTCATCCCTTGAGAATTTCTTCAATAAGCTTAAGCAAGCTTACCTCCACAAAGCAGGGTGGAAGGGTGTGCTGTCTTAAGACTAAGACACGGAATGGCACACTTTAACACACAAACACCATGGTACAGCCAGAGCAAGCACCTCAGGGTGTTTTATACCCATAGGCTGCTGTCAGTTGGGTTGCTTGACAAATTTAACCGAAACTTTTTGTGCAGACAAGTGAATGATTAGTGGCTGAGATAGTGAAAGTCTTTCTGCTATAAATCACCAAGTCTACCTGTGGGTGTCCTTCATTTCCTAATATTAAAGCTGCTTGGGCAAATGCAATCAATCTGACAGGAATGCTACAGGATGCTGAAGTGGTTTTTCTCTTCAGAATTAGAGAACACAAACTTTTTACTTTCACACTTCACTATGAATGTGTATCTTAAGGTCTGTCCATTTTTTTCTCTCTCAAATACTTTATTGACATAATGCATCTGATTTTCTTAATAGACATCGAAGTGTTACATCAGAGGAAGACAATGGCAAGTACTTTGAGTACTGCCACTTTCAAATTATTCTTTGGTCCTAGAACTCTCTTCCCTTATCATTAAGGGAATCTTTAGAATTGTGTTTGTTTGTGTTAGAAACAGAAGCAAGTCTGGTAAATGTGGTTGCAAAGGCAGATCCTTAGGAGACTTAAGCTGACACAAGTCATCCTCAGACATTTCCTGAGAAGAAATTTAAGTGAGAAAGACGAATGACTGTTTTTTTTTTTAATTTTTATTTATTTTGGTTTGTTTATAAACAGGGTCTCTGATGTGTTGCAACCCCTGCTCAAAAGAAAAACAAACAAACAAAACAACAACAACAACAACAAAAAACCCCTCTAATTCAGAAGATGAGGAGGCACTCCCATTTAACCTTGAATTATCATTGGTTTTATAAACCCTGTCTGAATAGTCCTGTATGACAAATGATGATGGTTAGTATGTTTGCTGTTTCGGGCTACACGGGCATGAAGCTTACTACCTCACACACTGGGGTACTCAGACTACACTGGCTGACATCACCAGCCCCTACGAGTTTATTATTGCCGCTTGCTTTATTTATTTTACTTACAGTGCAGTTTCCCTGGATGTTTGTGATTTTGAGGTCAAAGACTTTTCCTAGGTCATCGTGCAAGGTTTGCCTTGAAGGGGATGCCTTTTTGTGTTGATTTATGTCTACTGCATCCAATGTTTTTAGATGGCTTTCAAGCCGTGAACATTTACCAGCTTGAAGTTTTATCTATCATTAATTCACGTGAGCCTGGAGACATATTATCAATCTATCAACATCTACTGATGTGCACAGTTCGTTTATTAGTTCAGAACTGTCTGGAGCGTAAGCTTCACCACACTGCCTTTGTCTTTCTCTTAATTTTGGAACCACAGATTTGGTGTGTGTGTGTTTGTGTGTGTGTGTGTGTGTGTGTGTGTGTGTATGAATTGACCTTCACTTATATCAATATTTTTATTGGTTCTTTGGGGATTTCCCATCATACACCACAATGACAATCGCTGCTTCCCAGTTCTTCCCAGACATTAACACAGACCTGGCCACAGTAAGACCATGGACCCAGATATGGCCCTTAGTAGCAGTATGGTCCAGACATCACATGATCCTAGGGATCAGCACAGGCCACACACATCAGTATGGACCTCAGGGGCAGCATGGCTCAAGGATAACAACATGGATTCAGGACACAGCACAAACCACCTGCAATTTTTTAGGTAATAACATGGTCCTCCTCAGACATCAACCTGTACCCTGGCCACAACAGGGTCACTAACCCACACATGGCTCTCTGAGGCATCAAGGGACCTGATAGTCTTCCTGAAGGTCCAGTCTAGAATGTGGACATTCCTCATCTTGAGTGTCTATCCCAGCCCAGAGCGAGGGTGATCCCATGCCTGGACAGCTTGTTCAGGGCTGAGTCTGAATCTGTTTAATCTCTGGGTTTCTGCACACCATCCTGTTAATGCCCACCTGGCAATGATATTATCCACTGTCAACCTCTGCCCTCTCTCATGCCCATCTGCTGTCACATCACCAGGTCTGCCTCTCTCCATATTACTCCCACTGCTCTGCTCAGCAATTATTCCCATCTCTCCATCACCTTTAACCTTCTTTCAAGTTGTGTCCTCTGGGGGCATTTTTTGAGTTGACTTTTTAAAAATGATTTATTTATTTTTATTTTGTGTGCATTTTTGCATGTATGTATGAGGCTGTCAGATCTCCTGGAACTGGAACTACATACAACTATGAGCTGCACTGTGCATGCTAGGATTTGAACTTGGGTCCTCTAGAAAAACAACCAGTGCTTTTAACTACTGAGCCATCTCTCCAGTCTATGAGTTGATGTTTTCATATGAATTTACTCTATGATAGTCAAAATTTGTAGGGATATTATGTAGGCAGATTTTTTTAGGATTATTTTTAATGAAAATAAACATTTTTGAAAAAAATACAAGAAGAAAATTAGCTTTGGCTATTCACACATTCAAGTTCATTGCACTTCTGTCATTCCCATTATTTGTGTGTATTCATGTGTAAACTCTAATTACAAGAAGCTAAATATCCTCATTAATATGGCACAAGTATTATGGAATTTTCCTACCTTTTTCTTCAATATTGGCTAATGCAATCCTAACATTACAGTTTTGAACAGTGTTTCTTTTCATTTGTAGCCTCACAGGTTTAATTATTTATTCATCTATCCATTCAGTCATTTATTTGATGATTTATGAAAGACAGCCAATGATTAATGCAGTGTAATTGTGCTAGGAATCCCAAAGAGATAAATGAGGCAATTCATGGGGGAAAAAAAGCTTTTTTTCTTAATTAATAAACCCTGTGCTCCTTAATTTAAAGAAAGTGGAAATGGATTTTAAAACATCAAGTGAATTCATATTCATTAAGAAAATAGAGCATAGTTTGAAAGTGCATTTTAATGGTTGTGGGTTTTTATTATGACTATTTGTATGGTTTAATTAAGTACTCATCAACATTAAAATTAACATAGCATGGTATTCTTCTGACTCTGTGACGAGTTCATATATTTATTCATACAAATAGACTCCATGTGTTCAGTAGCTTGTAGAAATCACAGGTAGTGTTAAATAAGAGCGTCAGTTGCACGTAATGTAAAAGAATGGCTCATTGTGTCGCTCAGTCACATGACCCTTTCGGTGAACACATTGCATGGTTTTAGAATGTTCATTGCTCTGTAGCCATAGTGTCTGAGAAGGACATGGGCAACAGAAAGTGCCTTTTGAAGTTCTCACGACTGATACCTGTTTATGTTAATATCTATTATTCACCTTATACTCTTCTGTGATCTTGACATTCTAATGTACACAAAATCTATATGATGATTTTATTTCAATATTGATTATTATTAGTCTAGACTTTGTAACCATTTACTATAAAAAGAAGTTTAATTTCTTTGTACCTGTGTATTAAACAGATTACAAGTTAATGATGAAAGAAAACCCTTGACATATGTTAAAATTGAACAGTGTATGTATTGCATCACATCATTAAGAGAAAAACAAAATGTGGTCCACAGATGTTGAACTGCGAGAGGCAGTATTGCCTCCCGGTTCTCCACAGACATCACTGCTGAGCAAGGAGGAAACAAGGATATTAGAAGACAATTTAAACGTTATCATTTTCTACATTTGAAAATGCAGGGGACCCACACAGTGAAAGGAGAGGACAGAGTCTCAATAGCTGTGTTCTGACTTCCATGAGAATACTATGGTATGTGTGCACATATACAAAATACCCACAAAACACACACAATTTTAATCATTGTGATGTTTCAGCAGAACAACATCTGTAGACAGTCACGAGCTGTGGAGACCCAGGTAGAGGGCATAGCATATAGTTCTTCTTTGCTCATTTGTTTGTATTTCAATAACCAGAGCATTGGGGAACCAAGGTTTACCTCAGTATCTGATTCTTTGTTTTATTGCATTATATGATAAATATGTTACAAGAAGGGGTATTAATTCCATTCATGTGTGTTACTTAATTTTTTTTTCAGATTGTATCTGTTAATATAATTAGTTTGAGGTAAATGAAAAGTGAAAGTATTAGGTAGAGACAACAGAAAAACTAAATTTAAAAAAATCATTTATTAGTCTCAGTTTTGCTAAATGAACCATTTTTTTTTCTGGGAAAAGTCATGTTTTATCCTGTAAATTTTTCAATAGATCCCCACAAATGACTTCTTTCATAGACAAAAAGAGCATAAAATTCATATATAAATAAATTCACTCATCATGACTGAAATATTTTAAGATATTCTATGTTTATTATATACAGATGCCTTGATTTCAACCTAAGCTTAAGAGATGTGATAAGTCCCGATGGGATAAGTCCTGAGAGATGAGTTGGGATCTATAAATGGTACCTAGTAGTTTCATAGGTTCCACAAACAATTTAGCTATTAATGGAAAGTTATCAACAAAGTTTTTGGAGGAATGTTATGCAATTCTAAGAGTTAATTTCAAGTATCAGCATGATTGAACTTTGTAGTGTCAGACACAATTTCAGCATTTCAAATGGAATAACATTTATATTTGTAGACTTCATTGAGCAGATGGCTTTTCACAATGTGGGTGTGCTTTGACAGTTGAAGAGAAACAAAAATAAAGCTTCACCCTCTATCAAGTAAGAGTTTCTCAGCTAAAATACTTCAGGGCAAGACATCAGCCTTTCCTGTCTCTACCTAAGCTACCCATCTTTTTACTTGAATCATTCATTACAAGTCTATCTCGTCAAACTTGGATTATAATGTATGATGTGTAGATTTGTGATCTACCAGCTGAATCTACCAGCTGCCATAACTGTTTGAATCAAGTCATTCAGTCCTGATCGCCCATGGTTCTGCTTCCCTGGAGATATTAGCTAGTTCATAATACAAATTTTGCTGATCAAATTGGAGTGTGAAAAGAAGAGCATCTCAGGAATATCGCCAACAAAATTACTTAACTTTCCTCAAACAGTCCTTGGAATCTATATGATTTAATTGGTAGTTTTAGTGAAATTTACATAGTGATGAAATTAAATTCTTAAAAAATTTTATGAGTAACTTCAGATATTGGTAAAGGAAGGTAGGAAGACACTTTTTGTAGCAGTGTAATCGTTAATTCAACTAAATGCTAGAATGCATGTCTCAGTGGCAATAATTGCTTTGTTATTGTTTTAATTCCAAAGCCGGTATAGTATATGAACTGATTATATTCTAATTTTCTTTTAGACTGATGCATAATTCTCATGCTGAAGTGGATACAGCAAATCTCATGGCAACTATTATCTTATTAAATTTAATATGCAGTTATTTCTACCTCTTGGAGTCAAAATAAAAAATAGAAAAAAGGTATTATGTATGGGCTTTCACTAAGCTGACAAAAATTATCCATGCTATTATACATTATCATTTGCCTTTGTCTCAAATTCATATGAACTATAAAACAATAGAACCAGGCCACTCATGTATACCATCATATCATCTGTGAAAAGTGATATTTTGACTTCTTCTTTTCCAATGTGTAGCCCCTTCATCTCCTTTAATTGTCTTATTGCTCTAGCGAGGACTTCAAGAACTATGTTGAAGAGATATGGAGAGAGTGGGCAGCCTTGCCTTGTCCCTGATTTCAGTGGGATTGATTTAAATTTCTCTCCATTTAGTTTGATGTTGGCAATAGGCTTGCTGTATATTGCCTTTACTAAGTTTAGGTATGTGTCTTGTATCCCTGATCTCCAAAACTTTAAACATGAATGTGTGTGGGTTTTTTTTTCAAATGCTTTTTCAGTATCTAAAGAGATGATGATCATGTGGTTTTTTCCTTCTGTTTGTTTAAGTGGTAAATTACATTGATGGATTTCCATATATTGAAACACCCCTGCCTGCCTGAGATGAAGCCTAGTTGGACATGTGAGGTAACCCAGAAGCAGAGAGACATACATGATATATATTTACTCACAAGCGAATATTAGCTACATAATATAGGCTAAACATACTAAAATCTACACTCCAGAAGAAGGTAAACAACAAGGAAGACCCTAGGGACGAAGCTCAGTCCTCATTCAGAAGGACAAACGATAGACATCGGAAGCAGGAGAAGACAGGGAACAGGACAGGAGCCTACCACATTCCGCCTCTGAAATAATCTACTGATCAAGGTATCTAAGCAGAGGCTGAGACTCATAGCCAAACTTTGGCAGGGTGCAGGGAATCTTATGAAAGAAGGGGGAGATAGAAAGACCTGGAGGGAACAGGAACTCCAAAAGGAGACCAACAAAGCTGTAAAAACTGAGCTCTAGGGGCCCTGCAGAGAATGATACCCCAACCAAAGACAATGCATGAAGAGGACAAAATACCCAGCTCAGATGTAGCCCATAGACTCAGACTCCAAGTGGGGTCTCTAGTAAGGGGAGCTGGGAATTTCTCTGGCATCAATTCAGTGGAATTCTCTCTGATGACCTCCCCGTGGGTGTTGCAGCTATATCAGGCCATAGAGGAAGATGATGCAGCCAGTCCTGATGAGATCTGATAGACTAGGGTCAGATGGAAGGGGAGCAGGACCTCCACTATCAGGGGACTAGGGTAAGGGCACAAAGGGAGAAGAGAGATAGAGGATGGGGTTGGGAGGAGTCTAGGGAGGGGGCCACAGCAGGGATAGAAATTGAATAAATTGGAATAAATGACAACAATAAAAAGAAAAAAAAATAGAACCAGAGTTAATTTCATAGGCTGTGACAACTTGTTTCAGTTTGTCATTCAAAATGTCCAGAGTATGACTTTTAGTCCACTTTAAATTATTTTGAAAATTAGTTATTTCAGTTTGAAGAAAAGAGTGCAACATACACTAAAACCAGCATCTATCACCATCCATCAGGAGATTGCTTTCTTCATTTTAACTGGTCTTATTTTCCTTTTTGAAATTATTTAGCCTTAAATATTTTAAAAAATAGTTTTCAGATTTCAGGGAAGAAAATATCAGAACATAGCTTTGTGTCACTATGCTACTCATTTTTTTTTTTTATTTTGTTATTGAACCTCGGCTCAGATGTAGCCTGTGGTAGCTCAGTAACCAATTGGTTTCCCAAAGTGAGGGGAACAAGGACTATTTCTAACAGGAACTCAATGAAGATACCTGATAAAACAGGATCAGATGAATGAGGGGAGGTCCCCCCCTATCAGTGGACTTGGAAAGGGGCACAGTGGTGATGAGGGAGGGAGGGAGGGACTGGGAGGGAATGAGGGTTCGGGGCGCGGCTGGGATACAGAATTAATAAAATGTAACTGATAAAAATAAAAATTATAATAAAAAAAAGAAAATATTTTTTTGGGGAGTTGTGAACCTAGCTTTTAAGGACTGAGCTCTCTCTCTCCAGTCTGTGTTCCCTGCTGCAGCAGAGGGACATACTGAAGTTCATGTTCCGTATTGCCACCAGAGACCACCCTAGGTCCTGGGCACATGTTCGTGGAAGTCCATGATCCTTGCTCCTGCCAATGGTAAAGAGCATGAAGCAACTTTGCCATGGTATTGATGACTGAGAAAGAGAAACCTAGAAAGTTTCTATGAAAACTCCATGCCTCTTCAAAACAAACAAACAGAAAAACAAACCAACAAATAACAGGATAGACAGAAAGCCATTGCAGAGAACTTTTCAAATTTGTCACAGGGATCCTGAATTATAGCTCTCCATATCTCACTGATGGCTCCAGTCCGATATCCAGGTGGTTAAGGACTCAGTTTCCTGTCAGGAACTGGCTATAGGGAATGTGACCATGCTACAGTGAATATATAGGCAACACAAATTGACTTTTTTTTCCTCTTTCTTTTTTTTGGGAGGGGTGATGGTAGACCTGAGAGAACTCGGAAGTGAGTGTGATCAGGGTTCAGGATGTGAAATTCCCAAATAATCAACTAAAAATATAAAAAGAAAAAGGGGGATAATAAGTTTTTACCATTCACAATAATCTGCTTATGTCTCTCCCTCCCCAACTCTACCCAGATCATCCCTACCTCCTCACTCACCCAAATCCATTTCCCTTCTTGAAACAATTAGGAAATAAATAGGCATCTAAAAAGTAAGAAAACAAGATAAAGTAAAACATAAATAGCTTGACTAAAACAAAACAAATTAATAAAAAAGAGCCAAAGAAAAAGCACAAGAAACACATGTAGATGCAGAACACATTGGGAAATACAGAAATCCCATAATGATATACAATCAGAAGCCATAATAAGAAGCTAAAAACCTGCACAGCAAGAAAAAAATCCAGTAAAGTACAGATACACCATTGAGTTTGTTTTGTGCTGACCCTCTCCTACTGGACCTGGAGATTGGCCTTAGGAGTGACTTGTACAGCCAGTGAGACTGCTAACTTGCACAGCGCTCTAGAGAAGGTCCTGTACCACGCCTGTGTAGTCTCTGTGAGTTCATGTGGGTATCCACCCTGCTGTGATTAGAAGGCCTCCTGTTTTCAGTGTTTTCCATCTTATTATTTATACCGTTCTGCTGTTTAGTGTAGATTTGTATGTAGATTCAAGTTTCTGTGTCTAAGCATATCAATCACAATCATCCCTTGAGTGGTTACCTTAGGTTCTACAGTTCTTGTTACCTGTTCTTCACCTACAGATCATGTTAAAGGGAGTGGTCCATTTCTCCCTGTTTCTTAAAACATTGTTCTCTCTCTCTCTCTCTCTCTCTCTCTCTCTCTCTCTCTCTCTCTCTCTCTCTCCCCCTCCCTCCCTCTCAACAGAGCAAACTAAAAAAAGTAAATAAATAAAACCAAAAACAAGAAGCAACAATTAAAATCAATAAAAAGAGGCAAAAGACCTATAGGACAAAAAAAAAACAAACAAAAACAAACAAACAAAGGAAATCACTGTGTGTTGAGCTGCTACTTCTCTTCATCAGATCCTCCCTATGGTGTGGTTGGTGTACTCAGCCATATCTCTTTGGAGAAAACTGGTTTTCCTTTTCTTTCTTTCTTTTTTTTCCAGAGAATTTCACAGGCTGCTTTATTTGTTACTGCGAATTAAGCTTTAAGTGCAAACATACTTGATACATGCTTAGAAGCTAAAAAATGATGAGTTTAATAAGATATAAATATATGGATTCAGGAGCATTAACATGAAACTACTACAATATCTTAGCCAAAGATGTTTTTCTTACAATAATATTAACATTCATTGTGAACTCACATTTTAAAAAATTTAAACTATATTATTTCTTTTTTCTTATTTAAATATGTATTCCTCCATGGATTTATTAAATATCAATTCATCACTTGTATCTATTATGTATATGGTTACCTGTCTTCGGTTCTGAAAACAATGAATATCCATGCCCCCTCTCTCCTCTCATTATTATTATTGTTGCTGCTGTTAGTGCAGGTGTGTGTTCCCATGTCGTGGAGAGTGTGGGAGGTCGGGGGACCTTCCACCAGATTAAGGAGGGCCTGTTTTGTTTAGTGCATGGTCTATTGAACCATGCACTAGAGGCTAGTTGGCCCACAACTTTATAGGTTTTGCTTCCAACTCGCATGTTGTCACAGGAGCTCGGAGACTATAGGTGTGCCCTTCGATATAAAATATTTTTTAATTTTTTCTTCTTTAATATTAGTTACAGTTTATTAACTTTGTATCCCAGCTGTATTCCACTCCCTCATTCCCTCCCAATCCCACCCTACCTCCTTTACCTCCTCCTTGCTCCTTTTCAAGTCCACTGATTGGGGAGGACCTCCTCCCCTTTCATCTGACCCTGTTTTATCAGGTCTCTTCAGGACTGGCTGCAAAGTCCTCCTGTGTGGCCTAGCAGGGCTGCTCCTCCCTTGGATAGGGGGAAGGTCAAAGAGCCCGCCATTGAGTTCATGTCAGAAATAGTCCCTGTTCCCCTTACTAGAGTACCCACTTGGATACTGAGCTACCATGGGCTACATCTGAGCAGAGGTTATAGATTATATCCATACATGGTCCTTGGTTAGAAAAACTGTCCCTGTGCCCTGATATATTTGGTCCTTGTGGAGCTCTTGTCCTCTTCAGGTCATATTAACTCCCCCTTCTTTCTTATGATTCCCTGCACTCTATGGAAGGTTTGGTTATGAGTCTTAGTATCTGCTTTGATACACTGCTAGGTAGAGTCTTTCAGAGGCCCTCTGCAGTAGGCTTCTGTCCTGTTGCTTGTTTTCTCCTATCCAATGTCCATCACATTTGTCTTTCTAAGTGAGGACTGATCATCTTACTCCAGGTCCTTCTTCTTTTTTATTTTCTTTAGGTGTATAGATTTCAAAATGTTTATCCTATCTTATAGGTCTATATAAGTGAATATATACCATGTGTGTCTTTCTGCTTTTAGGATACCTCACTCAGGATGATCTTTTCAAGGTCCCACCATTTGCCTGCAATTTTCATGATTTCCTTGTTTTTATTAGCTGATTAGTATCCCATTGTGTAAAAATAACCCAATTTCTGTATCCATTCTTTCATTGAGGGATATCTGGGTTATTTCCAGGTTCTGTCTATTACAAATAAAGCTGCTACAAACACGGTTGAGGAAATGTCCATGTTGTGTTCTTGGGCATCATTTGGATATATGCCTAGGAGTGGTATAGCTGGATCTTGAGGAAGCACTATTCCTAGTTGTCTGAGAATGCGCCAGATTGATTTCCAGAGTGGTTGTACAAGTTCGCATTCCCACCAGCAGTGGAGGAGGGTTCCCCTTTCTCCACAACCTCTCCAGCATGTGTTGTCAGTTGAGTTTTTGATCTTAGACATTCTGATGGGTGTCAGGTGAAATCTTAGGGTTGTTTTGATTTGCATCTCTCTAATGCCTAAGGACGTTGAGCATTTCTTTAAGTGTTTCTCTACCATTCTGTATTCCTCTACTGAGAATTCTCTGTTTAGCTCTGTACTCCAGTTTTTAATTGGATTGTTTGATTTGTTGCTTTTTAACTTCTTTAGTTCTTTATATATTCTGGATATCAGCCCTCTGTCAGATATAGGGTTGGTGAAGATCCTTTCCGTCTGCAAAGTGGTGTGATACAAAATTAACTCAAAAAAACAAAACAAAACAGAAGCCCTCCTGTATACTAAAGACAAAATGGCTGAGAAAGAAATCAGGGAAACAACACCCTTTACAATAGCCACTAATAACATAAAGTACCTTGGTGTGACTCTAACCAAGCAAGTGAACGACCTCTTTGAGAAAAACTTCAAGTCTCTGAGGAAAGAAATTGAAGATATCAGAAGATGGAAAGATCTCCCGTGCTTATGCATCAGTAAGGTTAACATAGTGAAAATGGCTATTCTGCCAAAAGCAAGCTACAGATTCAATGCAATTCCCATCAAAATACCAACACAATTCTTTACAGACCTTGAGAGAAAAATTATCAACTTCATATGGAGAAACAAAAAATCCAGAATTTCCAAAATATTCCTGTACAACAACAGATCATCTGGAGGCATCTCCATCCCTGATCTCAAGCTGTACTACAGAGCAATGGTAATAAAAACTGCATGGTATTGGCATAGAAACAGAATAGTGGATCAATTTTTTTTAATTTTAATTTTTATCATTTAGTCTTTTCTCCTCCCCTATACTTTTCCCCTAGTCCACTGAATAGGGGAAGTCCTCCTCCTCCCCTACTGTGTTACCCTAGCCTAGATCCTCTTCCTCTGTGGGTTGGCTCGTTCACCCTACCAGGGAGAAGTATTCAAGGAACAGGCAACCGAGTTCATGTCAGAGACTGTCTCTTCTCCACTTATTTGTGCATCACATGGAGACTGAGCTGTCTAGAGGCTACATCTGGATTCTGTGAGTTCATAAGTGCATCAGTCCTGTTGAAGCTGGAAGACAGTTTTCTTGTTACATGCACAATACCTAGATAGCTTCAAGCTAGACAGGGCTCCAGCACTAACAATTAAACGGAGACAGAATTTTCTCCCTAACAAAGAAGTGCTATGCAGTGGCAAAGTGAAAACCAGTTTTCTCTACCCTGATACATCAGCCAAAGACCATGCATAGAGTGGATGGGTGCTGCTGCCTGGCGTGCTCAGCCTACTGTCTTACAGAACCCAGGACCACCAGCCCAGAGATGGCACTGCCCAGTGAGCTGGGTCTTCCCCCATTGATCACTAATTGAGAAATGTCTTACAGCTGGATCTCATGGAGACATTTCCTCATCTGTGGCTCCTTCCTCTCTGATGACTCTGGCTTGTGCCAGATTGACACAAAACCAGCTGGTACACAGGATTGCCCTATGTTTAACCAGAGTTCTTGCAAACTTGATCTTAATCCATTTGTTTCTTTCATATGTCAATAACAGTTTTCTTAGCTGCCGACCTTCACAACATTCGGAATTTTTACACAAAATTTTAACTATCCTTATATCATTGAATTTTGACTACTGAAAGGCCTTTAAAAGATAAGCTTTTTTTTATTTAACTTTTATTAAATACACTTTATTCCTTTTGTATCCCCCCATAAGTCCCTCCCTCCTCCCCTCCCCGTCCCACCCTTCCCCCC